>JAKSZT010054406.1:2352704-2374486 GCA_026826555.1 Tolypeutes matacus
GGGAGGTCCCAGGGAACGAACCCAGGTCCCTCCATATGGGAGACAGATGTCCAACTGTTTGAGCCATATCCGTCCCCCATTTGATTCATTTTGGGTTAATTTTTTTATAGGGTGTGAGATACAGAATTGGATATCTATGCCCTTCAATAGGGTTGGGAAATTTTCTACCATTAATTTTTTCAAATATTCCTTCTGCTCCTTTTCCCTTCTCTTCTTCTTCTGGGACACCCATGACACTAATGTTTGCATGTCTTTTGCTGTCCTTTAGTTCCCTGAGACCTTGTTCAAGTTCTTCCAGTCTTTCCTTCATCTGTTCTTTTGTATGTTCACTTTCAGAGGCCATTTATTCAAGCTCACCAATCCTTTCTTCTGCCTCTTCAAATCTGCTATTATGTAATTCCACTGTATTTTTTATTTCATTTATTGCACCTTTCATTCCCATAAGATCTGCTATTTTTCTGTGTGTACTTTCAAATTCTTCTTTGTGCTCATCCAATGTCTTCTTAATATCCTTAATTTCTTTAGCCATCTCATTGAATTTATTAAGAAGATTTCTTTGAACATCTATGATTAGTTGTCTCAACTCCTTTATGTCATCTGGAGGCTTATCTTGTTCCTTTAAGTGGACCATATCTTCCTGTTTCTTGGTGAGGATTGTAATTTTTTTGTTGGTGTCTTGGCATCTAGCTTAGTAGAGTATTTATTCTGGGTGCAGTTTTTCTCTCTAGTTTAGGGCTTCCTGCCCTTCTCCCTTGCTGGCTGTATAGTAGGAACCAAGGATGTAGTTGGTGCTATAAGCTGTGGAGGCTCAAGCTACCTGCATTGCCCCAAGGACCAATGAAACTTCTCCCACCTTTCTCCTTTGCCAGGGTAGGGACAGAACCACCACTGTGTGGAATAATCCAACTCATGCAGGCCCAGACTGTAGTTGCCCAGAGAGACTGATAAAGCTTCATGCTCCTTTCTCTCCTGCCTGGGGCAGGGATGGAGCTGCAGGTGTGGGCAGCAATCTGTCTACCACAGTTGCCCTGGTAGACTTCTGATTATTCAGTCTATGCCAACTAAATGTACCTGCAGTTACCTGGATAGGCTGGTACAGAGCCCATCAGCTTCCTCCCTGCTAGAGGTGGGGCTGAAACCTAGTCCAGGGCTGCAAGCCAACCTGGGTGAAAGAAACCGGTCTCTACCATCACTGTGATTTTCAGTCAGCCCGGCTTCCCCTCATGCTGGGGGTGGAATCAAAATGGCGGTTACTGGCCTCCTTCTGACTTGGACAGGCTCAAACTTTAGCTGTTCTTAGGGTTATACTATAGCCAGCCAAATTTACTAATCAGTAGCTGAAATCAGTGGCCAACCGTCTCTTGCTCCCCTGTTTTTGGGAAATGGAGCTTCCTGTTCCTGCCACAGAATACCTCCTGGGGTGGCTTATGCTGCCAAGGTAGGATGATCATCGGCGTCCATGGTGTGGCCAGTAACTTCCCGGAGAGGCTGGCACAGGCCCCCCCAGCATCCTCCCTGCCTGAGGTGGGTCTGGGGCTTAGGCTAGAGTGGCAATCTGATCTAGATGGAAAAAAATCCAGTCCCTACTAGCACTGTGATTTCCAGTCAGCCCCGCTTCCCCTTATGTCAGGTGTGGAGTTAAGATAGTGGCCACCGGCGTCTTCCTGACTTGAACAGGTTCAAACTTTAGCTGTTCTTAGCCTGCCCAATTTATTAATCAGTAGCTGAAGTTGGTACCCAACCGTCTCTTCCTCCCCTATTTTTGGGAAATGGAGCTTCCAATTCCAGCCACCGAACAGCTCCCAAGGTGGCTTGTGCCTCCAGTGGAGGATGGGCACTGGCCCTGGGGTGTGGAGGACTCTACTTATGAATATTCTCTGCAGATGGGCAGTCTCCTCCTTCCATTCTTTCAAGGTTTTACAGGATGCACTTCTGGTCTCCTAGAGCCCCCAAACAAGTGCTCTAGATAGCTCTGGGTGATTACCAACTGCCCATAGCTCGAGCTGATTCTCGGAGCTCTTTATACTGCCACCATCTTGCTGGTTGTCCAGCTGTAAGTTTTTCATAAATGCCCTTTATCATATCAAAGAAGTTCCCTTCTACTCCTGTTTTCCTGAGAGTTTTATTTTTTTTTTTCATGAATGAGTGTTGGGTTTTGTCAAATGCCTTTTCTGCATCAATTGAAATGATCACATATTTTCCCTTTATTTTGTTAATTTGGTATATTATATTGATTGATTTTTTATGTTGAACTACCCTTTCATTCCTGGTATAAATCCCACTTTGTCGTGGTGTAAAATCATTTTAATATACTGTTGGAATTGGTTTGCTAGTATTTTGTTGAAGACTTTTGTATCTATATTCATAAAGAAAATTTGTCTTTATTATTCTTTTTTATGATGTCTACATCCTTGGTATCAGGGTATTGCTGGCCTTGCAAAGTGAGTTAGGAAATGCTCTCTCTAGCTTTTTTTTTCTTTTTTCTGAAGAGTTTAAGAAAGATTGGTGTTCATTCTTCTTTAAATGTTTAGTAGAATTCATAAGGTAAATTTTCATAAATGTCCCTTATCATATTGAGGAAGTTCCTTTCTATAGGTAAATTTTGATTCAGAAAAGATATAGGGACTTTTAGGCTATTCCTGGGCATAGCAAAAGGATATGTTGAAAAACAATCACCCGAGAATACAGATTTCTGAGCCAGGAAGGCAGAGGGTCAGGGGGACAACTGTCTGCTGTGACATATGTAATGTATTTCAGGATGTCAGGCAGAGGCAAAGTGATTTTCTTACCCTTCTTCCCTTTATTCTCTTACAGCTTTTTGAGGCAAATATCATCCTCATTTTGTAAGTAAAGAAAATGTGGTTCACAGATATTAAGTAATGAGTCCTTGCTCAAGTTTATAGATGGTGGGGGCGGGGGGAGGGCAGGCAAAGGCAGGATTTGAATCCAGGTCTCCCAGAGTCTCAATCTCATGCTTTTTACACTATATATACCAAAACCCCTGTGGAATAAGAGGAAGGATGAATTGATCACCAGGTCTCAATTTCACCATAAATTGATTCTGGATAGAAAATGTTTGCCTTTTCTTGAAAGCACATGGTCAAAGTAAGATTTTTCCTCTCTCTTATTTCATGAGTGTACTTTCAGAAGACTTTTAAAAAGTAAGAAAAAAAGAAGAAAAGTTGTGAAACTTTGTGGCAACAGAACAGTTGCAACAGAAGTACTATTTCTTATTCTTTCAAAGGAAATCAAGTATTTTGTTCAACTAACACATTTCAAGCTACTTTGTACATCAAGTACTTTTGTACTTCAATTCTACTTCAAATAGAGGGTGTCCTTTTTTTACATTAGTAGAAACAGGTTTTGATCATAGACCTTTATCAAGTCTTTAGTTTCCACTTCCTGAGACATACACAAGCTGATTCTGAAATTTTGAAAGTGTTCCAAATAGACGAATTCTCCAATGCACCTAAACTACAAGAGGAGCAGATTTGGGATCTCATCCAGTTATCTAGGAAGATTAGATAAAGAGGGCCTCTTGCTGGAAAACAAGATCTGCCTAGGCATCAGTGACTGTTGTTTAGTTATTTACTCATCTATCATATTTTGTCCAGGTTGCCATGTAGCAGTAGAACTTATTAATTATGAAATCCTACTCAATGTGCTATTAAGAACATCATAAACCTATTTCTCTTCTATTCAACCAGGGGAAGTAGAAATATTTAGCCAACTTATTATTTTTTTCATTAAAGGTAAACAATTCTGTTTCAAAGATTTCTGTTTGTATTGACACATTTACACCTTGAATTTAGGGTGGGTGGATGGATGGACGGATGGATGGATGGATGGATGGATGGATGAGAAGGGAGGGAATGATTTTGTTGAGTACATTTTACAGCCCAAATACTCTTGTTTGCTTTTCACATGTTTCTCATTGAATTGGTGTACTTATTGATAGCCAGAACCCTGGGTGTAGCCCATAGGTGAGACTCTGAGACACATCCCAAATAATCTTTTTAATCAGGATGTGGGGGGAAAAAGTGTTACTGGTAATTTATTGCTACAATTTTCAAGCATGTGAACATCATCCCCAAAATAATGATCTCTAAGAAGTGGCATTCTAAACAATTATTATAACTTATATTTTCATAATACTTTTGGAAATATGCAGCTAGATCAATGATTACTCCCTGTGCTTCAATGAGGGTAGAAGAAACAAGCGGTATATAGGTGAGTGTGTGTGTATATTTGCATTTTTTTATGTTAAGTGAACTGCTTGAGAGGTTTCAAGCAAATTAGTATGTTTTATCTCTTCATACAGTTGGATAAAAGAAATCACATCCTTAGACTTTGTTGGAGACAAATGATAGTATAAACTTACCTTGTCAAAATTAAGACACTCTTGTCTGTTTGCCAATAATATGTGGAGGAGGGAATGCCTATTACTATTATAATTGCTGCTACTAGTGTATACATAACAACAAAATAATAGAAGTTATTATTTACTGAACACTTAAAGTACACTAAAAATTGGGCTAAGTATTTTGCATCCATTATTTCATGCCAAGCACAAACAAAAGCTAAAATTAAGAGATGAGATGATTTACCTAAAGTCACACATAAGAGAAGGAGAGAGAAAACAAAGATTGTACCCAATATCTTCTGGAACCTAATCTTGAACTTTGGAATCCGGAATCTCTTAGATGAAAGAACTGAAAATCCAACTCAAATTGATTTATGCAAAAAGAAGTATTTATTGATTCATGTAACTGAAAAATCTATAGGTAGGTATAGTTTCAGGTCCCATATCCAGGAGCTCCAATGCTATCTCAGCCTCTCTCTCTCTCTCTCTCTCTCCCTCCCTCCCTCCCTTTCATTTTCTTTCTTCTCCTCATCTCTCTGTCTATTGGCTCTGCTCTCTTCTCTATTGTCTTTTATTCTCCAATTGGAAAGATAGCCACCAACAACTATAGGCTTATACTTATCAGATAGGCAAAACAATGAAAACAGCATTTCCCCCCTAATTCGGTCCCAGAACTGAATATTATTGGCCTGCCTTAGTTCACATGCCCATCCCTCAACCATTCACTGGACAGAAATAGAATGCACTGGCCAAATTTTATGAGAAGGGAACATGAATGCTGATGAACAAAGATCACTGATGTCTACACAAAAACTGCCACCTCTGAGACTTGAGCTACCAGGTCACGGCCCCATGCATGGAGTCAGGTGGCTCTGCCACATTCGGGTTTGAGCCTTCATCATAGTATGTTGTCTAGTTTACTCTTTTAGAAAACTACAAAAAGCTTCCAAATGGCAAAATGTACAACTAGAAAGCTTTTTAGTTATGCAAACGGACTCTTTTTGACAACTTACTAAAGCTTCCAGAATCATGACTATGAAAGGATGAAGACTGGGCTTAAAGTAATTCGTATCAGCGAACAAACTAAAGATTATAATTACAATGAGTATTTGGCCAGTCCTGGAAAGTTTAACCTAAGAATTCAAGTCACATCCAAATGAAAACCAGCACCAAGGCACGATTTATTGAAAAGGTCACATTAGTCACCGGTGATGAAAAGAAAATGTAGAAGATCTTAATCTACTTTTATACCTTTGTTTTTATATATATTTATTCTCCCTGAGCTGGCTCACTCCTGAAACAGCTGCTCCTGGAGTTTATACTGTGTATGGCTGAGGGAAATGATTGGCAGCTAAGTAAATGGCAGAATAATGACTAAATGGAAAAACAGCTGAGTGCTATAATTTACAGTTGATATGGCCACATCAAACCAGTCAAATGAGCTCTCTTGGTTTAAGAGTCTCCAGATGGCCATCTCTGGTGGTCCAGTCTTCTGATTTTACAAGCCAGTTTTGCTTCATTCACCCCTAGCCAGAAAGGGGTGGGGAGAGAAAGGGCCTCGCTGTACTTTTTCATAAACTATATTGAGGCTTCTCTGCTCTTCCCATCAGTCAGCAAAAACAATTCCGGTATATCCAGAGAGAGACTGGCTTATCTGCCAAAGCCCTCCTAGCCAGGAAAAAATGATGGAAGATTAGCTGACAAGAATCTAATTGCTTGAACAGTGACTATGAATAACCAAAGACTCCCACAGCCTGTAAAAACCCAGAGAGGAGGTTTCTTCCTTCAAAACATCAACAAGATTTTGGAATAGTCATGTTGAAAGCTCTTGCTTGTTCACTATTTTTCATCGGCTGCAAGGACACAATTGGCCACAGCATAAGTTTTTGTAATGAAAAAGCAGTAACTGCTTGCTGCTTAATACAAATAAAGCTAACATAGCTGTCTCAAATTCCATTTTTATTCATTCCCAGCATTAGAATAGGATGCTTTCTTTTTGTCCTTTATAGCAATTTCCAATCATAAGCAATCTTAATATTTCATGGTTGTGTCATTATGAAACTGGCAAGCACAAGTGACAGTTTCTTGGTGAGATAACTAGTTAGTTGTATGTATGTTTGAGTTGTTTATGCTTGTCATAAGAGACAATTTTCTTCCAAATATTCAGAAACATAGATAAGGAAAATTGTACACTTGACCATTCATGGTTTCATTTAATTTCGTTTATTCCCCATAGAAGCCTTAGGAGTAGGTACTATTTCATATCTCTCTATTCCACAAATGAGGAAAGTGAGACTCCAGAGATTGTCACTTGACCCAGGTTACACAGCGTGGCAGAGATAGAACTTAAACCTGCTTCCTCTTCACAGCAAACTCCATGCTCTTTCCAGTCTCATTCCCAGCAACTTCCCATTTACTGGCCACTCACATTCTGACTACCCTCAAATTATTTCCGCCCATCCCTTGATCAAAACCTGCTTTCTGAGTCCTTCCTTCTCACTGAGATGGCAATTATTCCTTGCACAGTCTTTAGGTGGGTCCTACCTTGTTTATTCCAGGAATATTCATATTTTAACATTCCTCAGAAGTCTAAGCCATTGGTCCCCAAAATGACTGCACATCACAATGACCTGGCGACAGATTGCTCAGTTTATTTGCAGTAGAAATGCCCCAGGTTATCCCCTGTGAAACTGCTAACTCAGTAAGTCTAGAAAGCACCCAATTTAGATCAGGCCAGAAGTGATTCTGAGGTACAGCCATGGTAGAGAATCACTGGTTTTAAAAGGATCAAATTTTAATGGTGGCCTAAGAGACAGCAGCCTATAAATAAAGTTGCTGATCCAGAACATCTCAGTGTAACGTGGAACAGCGAAGTCACTGATTTCTTCACCAATTCTGGGTTGCACATCCTTGCACAAAAGAATATTAATTGGGGAAATGGATGTGGCTCAAGAGATTGGGCTCCGTCTACCATATAGGAGGTCCAGAGTTAGATTCCCAGGGCCTCCTCGTAAAAGGCAAGCTGGCCTGTACGGTGAGCTGGGTCGAGCAGAGAGCTGGCCAGCATGGAGAGTTGGTGCAGCAAGATGGTGCAACAAAAAGAGACACAGAGGAGAGACAATGAGAGATGTAGCAGACCAGGGAGCTGAGGTAGCACAAGAGATTGAATGCCTCTCTCCCACTCCGGAAGTTCCCAGGATCAGTTCCCAGTGCCGCCTAAAGAGAAGACAAGCACAGAAGAACACACAGAGAGCAGACAGCGAGTACAAAACAATGAGGGGGTTGGGGGGAGAAATGAATAAATAAATCTTTTATTAAAAAAAAAAGAATATTATTGCACAAAAGAATCTTGATAATCTGAAAAGCACTGTGCCCTTAACAGATGTGCCAGATTTTGATATGGCATGGTCTGTTCTTCCATATGCTGAAGGCGACTTCTCCAAATAGGCATTTTACACACACTCGAGTAGAAAACCAAACACATTAGCTTTATTCCTAGGGACCATATAGCTGAGCAGTACAGAGTAGGATCAAGTCACTTTTGACTGGCATAACCACAGGACAGTTATGGAGATTTTACCTGGTCCCTTATTTGTTGCTGAAATAGAGGCTTGCAAAGAGTCCAAACGATTCTCACATGAGCAAGATGAAATGAAGCGGCTCTACCTGTTTCTGTTTGTTGCTATGGAATAATGGTTCTCAAAGTGTGCTCCCAAGACCAGTAGCATTAGCATCACCTGGGAACTTGTTAGAAATGCACGTTCTAAGTCCCCCATTCAAACATATTGAATGAGGAATTCTAGGGGTGGGGCCCAGCAATCTGTCCTTTAACAAGCCATGATGTGTGCTAAACTTCGAGAACCAAAGCGGTCATTCTTAAATCATTTGTACACAGTAGCATTTTTCAAAGTATTTTCCATAAAATCATATATTACTTCAACAAAAATGCTGAAAAACAGGGAGGTTTCATGGTCAAATGTATTTGAAACATACTATGTATTTTATCTCCACTTGGAGATTCATAATATTATTTATTTTAAAAAATTGTTATTTAGAAAAATTAAAATTCTGAAATGCCATGAAGTCAGCAAATTGGGAAATCCAGAGTTCTACTATACACTTTTAGCCCATTAAAACCTAGGAACATTCCCCAGACTTAGTATTTCATAAAATCCATTTTGGAAGTATTCATAGTGAAGTCTTGGTATCCAAAAGATAGTGATACAAGCATATTATAAAAATAGTAGTCCACATTTACCTATATTCTAAATTCCTTCTCTTTATTCATCTAGGTAATACTCTCATGGAATTGCCATTTACTGAATGGGGAAAGGCAGTGGAAGGATCAAGTTTTAGAGGCAAACCATAAACTCAATTTTGTGCATTGAATATCTAGGTAGAGATGTCAAGCAAACTGTCTGTGGTGCAGAGGCAAGATCAAGGCTGGGTAAAGAAATGTTGATGACATCAGCTATTATGGGTTATATTAGTTTTCTATTGCTGCTGTAACAAATTACCACAAAATTGGTAGTTAATAAATCTTAATAAATCTTACAATTCTGGCACAGATCTCACTGGGTTAAAATCGAGGTGTCAGCAGAGCTGTGTTCCTTTTTGGAGGCTCTAGAGGAGAATTCCTTTCCTTGCTTTTCCCAGCTTCTAGAGGCTGCCGACATTGCTTGGCTCATGGCCCCCATCCTCCATCCTCCAAGCTAGCAATAATGAGCCAAGTCTTTCTCACATTGCATAATTCTCACCTCCTCTTCTGCCTCCCTCTTCCACTTTTAAGGACCTTGTGATTGCATTGGACTCACCAGCATAGTTCAGAGTAATGTCCTCATCTCAGGGTCAGCTGACGGGCAATCTTAATTCCATCTGCGATCTTAATTCTTAATTCCCTTTTGCCGCCTAATGTAACATATTCAGAGGTTCCAGGGGTTATGGCAAGGACATATTTGGGAAGGCCAGTCTGCCTACTGTAATGGCCTATAAATCAATGGAACTGAATGAGATCCCCTAGAGCATTAATATAGATAAAGAAGAATGTGGTCTAATGCCTGTTGTTGGGAAGTCCAGGGAGAACCAACTAAGACGACTGAGAAGGAGCAGGTGGAAAGAGAAAAGGAAAAACAAGGGAAAATGGTGTTCCAAATGAAGTGTTTGGAAGAGCTTAAGGATCCACTGTATCAATGTTGCTAATACTGACTAAATGAGAGCTGAGGAAGGACCTATGGGATTTGCAGTGTGCCAGTCACTGGTAGCCTTGACGAAAGCTGTTTGGCTGGATTGGTGCATTTTTTATAGGTTTGGTTCCTGTTCTGCTCCCCAATGCTACTCGTGTAATTTGTTTCCCAAGCATTGCTCTGCCCTTTTGACCATAATCTTTCAACTTTAAAAAGCCCTTATTGCCACCATCCTATTTTTCTTTTCCTAGTCCAGATAAATGTCTTTACAGAGTTATCAATACTCACTATTTTTGCTTCAACGTCTCCTATTCTATCTTGACCCCATTTCAGTCAAGCTTTTGTCTCCACCTCTTCACAGAAACAGATTTTACAAGAGTGGAGGATTGCTAAAGGTTACCATAGGGTGTCATTGGGCAACACACTGTTGCAAATTAAAACCAGGCTGTATCTAAGATCGAAAAGCCCAGCTGTAGAAGAAAGGGGGTGCTTTGTCGTTTTTTTAAGAGAACAAGGTAGAAAGTGTTACCCAGAGAAAACAACAAAAACTTAATCGTGAGGCCTTTGTACTTCTAATGACATCTTCTGGCTTTGTAGCTCCCCCCCCCACCCCCATTCCCTTGCTTTTAAAGCTGTGCTGGAGGAGGAAAGTAGATGTTCTGAGGACAGGGAAGTTAGAAAGGCACAACAGCTTCTCTGTGATCAACCTGGAAAGAGTAACGGCACTCCTGCAGGGTAACTTAAATTATTGACTGCTGAGATGTGAGCAAGCTGGGGAGAGCTTGGATGCCAAGAGCCTAAGTCCTGGAACCACGTACAAGCCTCTGTGTATTGGAGTCTGTTTAGCTGACAACTGTTACATTTGAAATGCTCAGAAGGAAAAATCATGTAAAGCTCTTTTACCTCGAATAATATTTACATTAAATGCTTTACAGTCTACCAAGGAATTTTACAAAACTAAATAGTAGAAAAATCAGTTATCTCTAAACCCCATTTAGAGATGAGAAGATGAGCATTTTTGCCCAAGATTCCACAGCTAGCAAGTAACCAACTTGAACAAGTCCAATGTTCCTCTGATGCATGAAACTGAAATTAAGATAAGAAATGGTAACATTCCAGTTATATATATCAGTAAACAAGGTGATATGATGCTGAAAATGCTATTAGAAAAAAAATGACAAAGAGTAATTTAACTGAAAGACTATGGCAGTCATAGATTGCTATAGAAATGAAAAACACTTTTCTCTGGTTAGAGAAAATCATCACATAGAATAATATTTATTAGATGGCTGCCATATTGCATTCTGGGTCTTTCAATAACTTTAAAATCAGAAGACCTTGACCCTTTACCTCACACAGTATTGAGTTAAATATAATGCAAATTGGATCATGAGCTAAAAGTAAGATGTCATAAAATTTCTAGAACAACAAAACAGAAGAAAACTCTTTATAACCTTGAGTTAGGCAAAGATTTTTTAGGTAAGATTAAAAAGCATGAATCATAAAGAAAACAAAATTTCTGCTCTTAAAAGACACTGTAAATAAAATGAAAAGACCAGCCACAGACTGGGAGAAATATTTGCAAAACACATATTTGATAATGGACTTATATCCAGAATACATAAAGAATGCTTAAAACTGAATTAAAAGACAAAGGACCCCACACAAATGTGCAAAAGATTTGAATGAACACTTGACCAATGTAGATATACAGACTGCAAATGAGCCCATGAAAAGAACCTCAATATAATTAGTCATTAGGGAAATGCAAATTAAAGCTGCAATGGCATACCACTGTATAATGTGGAGCAACTGGAATTCATATACTACTGATGGGAATGCAAAATGCACAGTATATAAGAAAACTGTATAAGTAGTTTCTTATAAAGTTAAACATAAACATATGCCCCAACAATACCACTCCTAGGTATTTACCCAAGAGAAATAAAAAACATATGTCCACAAGATAACTTGTACATAAATATTTATAGCAGCTTTATTCATAATAGCCAAAAATGAGGGGAAAAATTAATGCCTGTCAACTGCTAAATGGATTAATAAATTGTGGTGCATCCATACAATGGAAGACTACTTAGCAGTAAAAAAGGACCAAACAAATATATAATAATGTTTTGGAAAAGCCAAAACTACAAGTGGACCAGGGTTGCTAGAGGTGACAGGGAGCGGTGACTGACTCTAAAGAGGCACCAGGGATCTTTCAGGAGTAAGGGAAATGTTCTATATTTTATTTGTTGTAGTTTTATGACTATGTGCTTTTGCTAAAACTTTTTGTTTTAGTTTCCTTGGCTGCTCAAGAAAATACCATGCAATGGATTAGATTAAACCATGGAAATTTATTAGCTTACAGTTTTGAGGCTAGGTAAAGTCCAAATCAAGGCGTCATGAAGGCAATGCTTTCTTCCCAAAACTGGTGTTGTGGGGCTGGCTGCTAGCAAAAATTGGTTCTGGGCTCTTCTGTCACATGGCAATGCACATGGTGGCTCTCCTGGCCTCTCCCTTCTCTTCCAGGTCCCACTGATGTCCAGCTTCTGGCTGCTCCCTCTGTGGCTTTCCCTCTGCCTGAATTTCATTCTGCTTATAAAGGTCTCTGTAATATGATTAAGACCCATCCTGATTGAGTTGGGTCACACCTTAACTGAAGTAACGTCATCCAAAGGTCCTACTTATAGTTAGTCACAACCACTGGGATGGATTAAGTGTAAGAACCTGTTTTTCTGAGGTTGTAGCTCCATACCATCACACTTATCAAACTGTACACTTAAAAGGGATGAGGTTTGCTGACTGTAAATTATACTTCAATAGAACTGGCTTATACAAGACATTCAGAAGGAAGGCTTAAAGTAGAGGAAGCTTAGGCTAGGAAGACAAAAGATGGGGTAGAATTCTAGCTAAAAGGAATGAAAACTAGCAAATCCTTTTTTAAAAAAGTTTTCCAGATAGCTGTCAATGGACTTTTTTTGGAGTTAGCACTGTCAGTGCTTACCATGTGTGGGTAAATATTTGTAATGATTTACCAACATCATTCCACATAAAATCCACATTTTTGGCTTTTGGTGAAAAAAATAAATAAGAAGACCTGAAGATGTGGTCAAACTGGACAGCATTCCAACATGGAAAAGCCCGGCCAAGCTGAGCAGCACTGGGCCTCTTCTCTCCTTTGCTTGTTGAGTTGAGCCTCCACAGCCCTTTGTGTTTTCACTGTAGCTTTAAATCAACATTGGCTAATGCACAATGTTGAAAGACTGGAGATTAGATTTAACATATACAAACTAAAAGGAACCTTGAATGTGAATTTTAATTTTTAAAAATTGACCTTGTTTAGAAAACTACCCAATTGTACTTAGGTAGTCCCTCTCATATAAAACACATTTTGAAAGATTTTTTTGAAAGATGAGGCTTAATCCAAGTCAATTCGGATGTTTTAAGAATTACTATGAGAGAAGGGAAAATCTCTTCTGGGCCATCTCTTATCAATTCCTAGAGTGATTCTATCTAAAAGAAATAAGCCCTAGTTAGAAAATCCACCACCTAGAACAGGGGTTCTTAACCTTTTTCATTCTATGGACTCCTCTGCCAGTCAGGTGAAAACCATGAACCCCTTCCTAAGTCCACACTACACTGTGTATTATTTAATTAATATATCACACCCACACCAACATATCCCCACAAGAATAATGTTTTTTGGAATTTCAATTCAAGCTCATCGACCCATTGTTAAGAACCCCTGTCCTAGAGGAACCTAAAGAAATTATAGACCTAATATCTAAGAATACTGAAGCAGACTTTCTTGCAAAGTCAACATATTTCAATGACATTTGAAGTCAAAATTAGAAAGCAACATTTAATTTAAAACTCTAACTGCAAATAACTAATAATAGTTTCTAGATTTGTGAGAAAGCCGCAAAATTTTTTTACCTAGGTTTTTTTTTTTCTTGTTGCTATCTTCCAAAATAAAAATTATTTTATTTACAGGCTAAAGTATTGTTAAAGTTCAGATGTTTTCATAAAGACTTGTGTTTTCGAAGGTAACAGATTATACAGAAAGGCCAATCTGAGTCATCTTGCAGTGATGACCAATCACAGGAAAAGTAGCACTTTAAGGAAGGAAAGCTTCTCCTCCCCCCACCTCACCAGCCCTGTGTCACAATTCGGTAGAATATTTTCCTACAGCACTAGAA
The DNA here is from genome assembly GCA_026826555.1 of Tolypeutes matacus. Lineage (NCBI taxonomy): Eukaryota > Metazoa > Chordata > Mammalia > Cingulata > Chlamyphoridae > Tolypeutes > Tolypeutes matacus. Next base: position 2,366,450 of record JAKSZT010054406.1, read on the forward strand.
TGTTTGAGGGTTTCGCCTACTTCTCTTTACCTTGAATCCAAGCATGTCTATGACCCAAATATTGCCACATAGTTCTGCAATTATTGGGGGCCCACACAGAAAAAGGAAGAATGTTTGGGAGGGGATACATAAAGGATTTTGAAAAATTTTGTTGTGAAGTTCAGAGTTAAACTTTTTTTTTCTCTCTCAGAAGTTTCTCTGATAGGGGAAAAAAAAAAAAAGATTGGGGTGTGTGGACCCAACCTCGTATCTCATGGCTTTAAATCAAATTATCAGATAAACGCTGGTTGGGTATAATATCAGGCAATGACAACCTGCTAAGGCAAATTCTGCTTTCTGGTTTGTAATCTTGCTGTTTGACTCGCAGAGCCAACTCACACCCCGAGAGTCTCAAGAGCAGTGTTATTTGCAATAACTGAGTTATTTTCAATGACAAACTTAGATGCTCATAATTCAGGCTATCTGCTTTTTTATTATCCTTGTGACATAGTACAGAGCCACTAGGCTTCATACAAAGATAAATGCATATATAAGGCTTGCAATTATTCCTCCATCTACAGCATTTTATTTATGCTTGTGTACCAGAGCACAGTGTAATATATATCTGTCAAATGTTGCAGGGAGCCATTTGAAACTCAGGAGGTAGATGAAACAGGAAGATACCAAGATTTGTTGCTGGACCCTGTCTGGTTCACAGAAGTCATTGCCCTTCCTCGAGGCTATAGAGCTGCAAACATTAAGAATAATGACTAATAAAAAAGGTCAGATTCCAAGGCTGCTCCTTGTTTAATAAACTGCTCAAAATGAAAGAGTACACAGGACTTTCTTTCAGGGTGTGAAAGACTTAGGGAATGGAAAATGCCATTTGGAAGAGAGAAAATCCTAGGGAATTAGCCCTTTGTCCTCAGGGAAGCACCTGGGTTTTGTGCAGTTCTTCTCCCTGCCCTACTCATCAGTAAAACTCATATAATTAGTTCCCCAGACAACTGAATGCAGCAAAGTTAGCTGTTCCTTATGCCCAATATTAATAGGCTAAGGTTAGCAATACTTCTAGAGAGTCAAATTTGCTAGCGTAGACTGTCAAGGAGAACGTTTCTTTTTTGAACTCCTTTGCATGAGCTGAATTGTTTTCTTTTGCCACCATCTCTTGCCTTGTGCTTTTAAAGGGGTTTTGCTTTGCTTTACTTGAATTGACCTTCTCATCCTCCATCCAGAAACTTTAAAGAAGCCTTCCCTGACCCCTGAGTCAGATTCACATTCTTCATCTCTGGATTTCTGTAGTAGCCTGATTTTTCCACACTCTTTGCAGTCATTGATTAACTTAGCTGTATCCACCTAGAGACCCCAAATCCCTCCAGTGACCATGGGTATCTGAGGTGGTAGTTTGTACTTAGTACAATGCACAGAGTAGGCACTCTGGAGGATGGAAGAATAAAGCAGAAACTATTTCAGCAAGGTACCACATATGTTTGAAGTTTTTTGTGTGTGTGGTTTTTTTTAAATTCTTTTAAACAAAGATCTGTCAGATTGCAGTAAATGCCTGACTTTTACCAAAGTAGCTTTACCTATTTTGCATACACCTTTACACTCCTTGCAGAAGTTATTTTGACATCAGAATATTCCACCTACCTTGATGTTCCCATTTGTAAAAATTAAATTCAGGCACAAATGAAAGCACATAACAGGAGCTAGATATTTGCAACCTGTGCATTTTGATGTTTGAGAAGACGTCATGTGTGGTTGTTATGAAGCTCTCATTTTCCATTAAGTTGAAAACATAATCATATTCCAGAATAACAGATCAATAGTGCTGGGATAAAAGAAAAGAGGAAAATGCTCCTTTGATTTTATTCTCCCCATCCGGTCTAACAATCCAAGGTACTGCTGAGACATAGAGAAGAATGGATTTTTGAGGCTTTTGTGCTTATTGCTGCTCAATTATTTAGGAGAAAGAGAAATGGGGAGGTGATCTTCTGATCATCTGTGTCTAGTCTCCTGAGATGAGAGAGCAATGCACAGTGGCATGAACTTTTGTATTTAAAAAACTAAATGTGACCTTCAGCTAGTTGTTCTCATAAATGGGTTTTGTAAAATTTTAGAATATTCCACCGACACCGGGAGCCAGAAGTACAAATTAGGAGGCAAGGCAGGAATGAGGCCGCTGGTGTCAGTTCAATGAATAATAGGAGATGGGGTGTCTGGATGAATGAGTTGGGCAGTTTCTTCAGCTCTAAAATGAGGAGGTTGAACAAGATTATCTTTAAAGGGTTCTTTCAGCTACAGAATTATAGGATGTTATGATTCTAAATCAGCCATGCTATTCAGTAGGAAATAAAAATCATCATGCCTAACGTTTATGTAATGTCTCGCAAAGGGTTTCACATCCTTTACCAAAAGCAGTCAACTCTTATATTTGTCTTGATCAAAACAGCTAGATAGTTTCCTTTCTTGAATAACATATAGACACAACTTCAATCACCATGCAAACCCATTTATTTATTTATTTAACTACAAAAATGGTTGTTCGGTTTCTACTATGTGCTTTCCAATGTGCTAAGAGTTTAGGAAACAAAAGTGAGCATATAGTAAAGACGGAGAGGATCCTGCACTTCATGTTCTCTTTGGGATGATCTTCCTGATAGGAGGGCTAAACTCTGAAGGTATGCACCAGGCAGTGCAGAGCCAGTTTGTGAAGACTATGAAAGCCAGTTGGCTTGGGTTTGTTTTTGTTAGCTTCTGGAGCTCAAGAAAATCTCCATCATATCACTAGGTGGATACAAACAGAAGGGACAGCTCAGGGACTAAATTCCAGAGTTAACACTTAAAAATATTAAAATGTACAGTGTGTAAAGTATATACTTTCTCTACTGTAATGTTTACAAAACTGAGTTGTTAATCCATATTCTCCAAAGCCGTGTCCCATGGCCAATAAATTTGAGAATATAAAATACACACACAAAAAAGTGAGCATAATATGGGCCCTCTTTTAATGATGTATACACTCTAATAGGCAAAACAGACATTTAATATAATACATAAAATATAGTTTAAAGATTTATATGTATCCATAAGTAATATCTATACATATAATTACAAATTGTGAAAATGCTATGAAGGGAAGAAAGTTCAATGAGAGAAAACAACAGGTTGAAAAATGTTAGCTAGGTTTATCAGGGATGCCTAAGAGGGTAACGTATAAGCTGAGACCTGTATCATGAAAAGAGGCAGCCTTTCAAAGGGCAGAGAAACAATGTTCCAGGCTTTAAGGAAGCATTAATGAAGACTTTGAGAGTGTAGGGTGTTGAAGCCACTGAAGGACGGCTGGTGTGGCTATAGCATGAGAGCAAGGAGCAGGGTAGCAGGAGATGAGGGGAGAGGAGCCTGCAGGGGCCAGTCATGCAGCATCTCAGAGGCCAAAGAAGAATTTAGGTTTTTCTTTCCAAGTACAATGGGAAAGCAACAAAGCCAGACTCCTCTGGCTTCTGTCTGAAGTAAGGCCTGTTGAGCGTGAGGGAGGAAGCAGGAGAGCAGGTAGGAGGCTTTTCTGCTTGTCCAGGTAAGGGATGCTAAGGCTTGGGTCAAGGAGATGGAGAGGAGGGAGCAGATATGAGGTACCAGTTAGAGGTTTGTATTAGTCAGGGTTCTCTAGGGAAAATAGAATCGACAGGAGATATCTGTAAGTAGTATGAGATTTTATAAAATTCTCTCACATGACCGTGGGTATGCACAAGTCCAAATTCCACAGGCAGGCTGCAAACCAGGGGCTCTGAGGAAGGTCCTTGATGAGGTCCCAGGAGATATTGGCTATCCGAAGTCAAGCTGGAAAATTCTCTCTGAATATTTTGGTTTTTTTTTCAAAGAGTTATTTTATTTATTTATTCCGCCCCCCCATTTTTTGTTTGTTTGTTTTTTGTTCTTGCTGTCTTGCTCTCTGTGTCCATTCGCTGTGTGCTCTCTGTGTCTGCTTGTCTTCTCTTCTCATCTTCTCTTTAGGAGGCACCGGGAACCAATCCAGGGACCTTCAGTATGAGAGAGAGGCATTCAATTGCTCAAGCCATCTCAGCTCCCTGGTTTGCTGTGTCTCTCATTATCTCTCCTCTTTATCTCTTTTTGTTGCACCAGCTCTTCGCGTGGGCCAGCTTGATTTCACAAGGAGGCCCCAGGAAACGAACCCAGGTCATCCCATATGGTAAACAAGAGCCCAATTGCTTGAGCCACATCGCCTCCCCAGTTCCCTTTTCCATTCAACTGACTGGATAAAACTTCACTCGTTGCTGATGGCAATCTCCTTGGTTGATTGTAGATATAATCAGCCATCTATGCAATCAACTCCCTGATAATTAAAGCCCATAAATGTCCTTGTATTATAATTAGCCCAGTGCTTGCTTGACCAAACAACTGAGCACAATTACCTGGCCTAACTATCACAAGGTTGAATCAACAGGCCGTACTGATGCCCTGGATGTGGAGCATGAAAGAGGAGGAGGAATTCCAAAAGACACCCATGTTTCTATCTTGAAAACAACTGAGTGAGACAGGAATGTTTGGGAAAGAAATAAATTTTGGAGAGGGCATGAAAAGGTGTAATTTGGGATATGTTAACTCTGAGATGCCAGTGAGTCATCCTTGTGGAGTCATCCAGAATGTAATGGGATATACAAGTCCAGGAGCTCATAACAGAAGTACCTGGAGATAAAATTTGCAGGGTGTCAGCATATAAATAATATTTAAAACTATGGGGCAAAAAGGGTATAGACGGCTCTGATGAGGCAAATAGTTGTGTTCTTTGTAGTGAAACTGGATAAATCAAGATTCTCAGCCCACCTCATTTTTAACCAACTGAACCCCATACACCTATCAGTCTATCAAAATATATTTATTAAGCATATACTATGTGCACAGCACTGTGATATATGAACAAACCATCAACTGCTGATATTTAGCCTAATAATTTGTAATATCCTGACATACTATTCTGTAGCAAGTCACCCCATCTGTGTTTGGTATTGCATGAACTGTTGTGCTTTGCATTTTATTTGTATTCAGCGCTCGTGGACTCATATTAGATAACACTACTTATCAAGTAAATTTCCTGGGTGAAAGCCAAATTCTGGTTCCTTTAGTATGTTTTCATGAAATGGCTAGAGTGATGCAAACATAATTTGCTAAAATAGATACATGTATCTAGTGCATGTCACATTTAAGGTTGATTCATTTACGTTTGTCCTCCCCTTTTTATAAGAGAAAGTGGGAAGGATATGCATAATCAGCAAATTTGTTGTGAGGGAAATAGTTTCATTACCCACAAATAAAATTTACAGCAAAATTATACATGAAGAATTGTAAGGGAAATGGTAACACTTGCAACTTTACTGTAAGCATCTATTAGGGAGAAATGTTAGCTAGAAACCCAAGTTTCTTATACAATAACCACAAAAGCAATTGACATTTCTAATAAGCATTACCACTTGCCACAAGCCATATTTTCATTCTTGGATGCAAAATTTGGGGTCTGTTTCCAACTGCAGGAAATGTTCTGGAACAAAGGGGCAATGTTTTAAGCAAATTAGTGCATAGGGACGGTTTTTATATATGAAAAGGAGGATACAAACCTGCTCGATATGAGCAGGCATAAAAAGATTGTTATGACAAGAATGTTACTTATTATACAATTTTTCCCTCTTTCCTTTCCTTGAAAATCGATATGCAAGATGTCTTTTGCTGAGATATTCTTTTGCACTATATTCATTCCTTACTAGAATGAGGGATCATTTTATAGCATTATTTGTACAAAAATGTCTGTTTTTCTCTATCCAAAGTTTGTTCCTCAGAATCCCCCACTAGGCCAGCAGTCATGGACCCATAAATCCCCGAAACAGAACCCATGCAATGAAAATAGGCTCCATGGCTTCATTTCTTGATGACATCATCTAAGTGTTTTTTCTACATGGTCATAAATGCGTTGCTTGGCGCCCATGTTGAATATGTGCTGATTGATTGTCTAATTGAAATATGATACTGTCTGCTCTTCTCTCCGTGGGGTTTCAGTGCACTTCCAAGCATTGCCCATTCAGGTCAGCTGTATTGGATTGATCCTTGGCTTTCCTTCCCCTCAGGGATTCAGTGGGTCGGATCCTGACCTTTCCAGGCAGTCTCACCAAATTCATTTCAGAGGTATCACCCGGAGCAGGGAAAGAAATACCTTAAATAATAAATAATATTGTTGACACAAATGTTAATCATTTGAATGAGAAAATGAATTTTTTATCCACTGAAAGTGCCGTCAATACTTACTTTAGGTTTATGTTTATAGCTAATGGAGCCCAGATAAATCTGAAGACTGTCTGGCAGGAGGGTCCCAGGATGGGAAGTCATATTGGGCTGCTCCGTGAATCACTTTGCTCCCAGCCTAAACTCATAGGTAATCAGCCTCAGATTCACAGGTCCCTTGATTAATATGTCACCTCCTTGTCCCCATGGAGGATCCTTAAGTGCTAGGGCCAGAGCATAATTTATTGGATTTTTAAGAGGTCAATTACAGCAAAGTTGTGGGGAAGTTCCCTTCCTTTCTAACTTTTTTCCTCTCTGTCTGAGGTTTTTTGTTTTTCATAACTGTGGACAATAAAAATCATTGACTAGGTCTCTACCTTTCTAGTCAGGTGCAATTTTCACTAAAAATCCTAAGGATTTACATTCTTCATTTTGGCAATATCCTTCCATCCCTTTCTCCCAATCCTAATTACAATTCCTCCAACATTTCCTCCAACACCTTGAGCCATTTATCAACTGTTACATCAACACACAAAGTTTCATGTATCTAGTGTGTGGGGAGATTTCACTAGCTGGGGAAAAAATGAACCCCCTGAATATACTGGAAAGGCAAGATTACTGTGGTCACTTCTGATACCAGACTTCTACTTAGGTAAAATGTCTTCTGTGTAAATGTGCAAAAGAAACTGGCCTTGGAGGACACTTAACCAAAGTCCTGAACAGACTTCCTTCAAAGCTTAATTTGCAGCCAAATACAACCTCACTTCCTTTCTCTGTTCCTCCGGTTACCTTTTTAAGTTTATATTTGAACATTCTCCTTTTCCTATTCCTTCCCCCTTAGTCCTTGTGTGAACTGGTGTGATGGGTAGGATTGAATAATAATTAAAAGTCTTTTTTTTTTTCTTTGACAGAATGTTACAAAAGTTGACTAACAGGTGACCATTGTTGAGAGGTTGTAATGGGCCAGTACTATATGAGATAGGTACCCAGGGGCCCAAGCATAGTATTAATGAAGAAGAATGTGGTAATGATTTCTTATCAGTGAATTAAGGGGTATTAATTTCACCACTGAGACTGTCAGAAATCATACTGTTCAGACTCTTCATTTCTATTCAAGAATGTGTTTCCATATGTTTGCCAGAATAGTAGAAAGGAGGGGTTGGGAGGATGTAGTGGATGTAGTGGGTTGTGGGTTGAACAGAGCCCCTAAAAGTCATCACCGCCTGGAACCTCAGAATGTGACCTTATTTAGAAATAGGTTCTTTGTAGACGACGTTAGTTAAGGGCCTCAAGATGAAATCACCCTGGATTTAGGGTGGGCCATAAATCTAATGACTGGTATCATTTTAAGAAGACAGAGGACACAGAGGCACAGGGAAGGCCATGTGAAGATGGAGGCAGAGATTGGAGTTTTGCTGCCACAGGTCAGGGAATATGTGGGGCCCCCAGGAGCTGGAGGAGGCCAGGAAGGATTCTCCCTTAGAGCTTCAGAGACGGCACAGTCCTGCAAACACTTCAGAGTTTTGGCCCCCAAAACTGTGAGAGAATAAATCCCTGTCGATTTAAGCCACCAAATTTGTGGATATTTGTTACAGCAGCCCAAGAAAACGAATACAGAGGGAAAACACTCTTAAAAAAAGACTATTGGGGAGCAGATGTAGCTCAGTGGTTGACTGTACAAGGTCCTGGGTTCAATCCCCGGTACCTCCTAAAAATACACAGATAGATAGATAGATAGATAGATAGATAGATAGATAGATAGATAGA
>JAKSZT010054406.1:2374496-2483059 GCA_026826555.1 Tolypeutes matacus
AGATAGATAGATAGATAGATAGATAGATAGATAGATAGATAGATAGATAGATAGATAGATAGATTATTCATGAAAACACACCACTAAGAGAAAGAGAAGACAAGACACAGTGGAGAAGATATTTGCTACATATAGCTGACAAAGTATTCAAATCCAGAATAACAAAAAAAAATTCCTACAAATCAATAAGAAAGTCAGGCAATCTAATTGCAAAATGGGAAAAAGACCTAAGCCAGATGCATCAAAGAGGAGACTGCCAAATAGCAATAAAAATATAACAAGGTGCTCAACTTCATTAGTCATCAATAAAATGCAAATTAAAATTTACATCCCAGAGGTAACACTTACACACACTTCAGTAGGATCTCATAGAATACCAAAGTGGATATCACCCCACACAGAGGGGCTCCTGAGGGCTCTGGAGACACCCAGGTCCTATATAAGGGGGGATAGCCCCAGAGATTGATGCCTTATCAGTGGGCTCTACTTTAGAATCTGTGCTTCTGAGAGTGACAGAGTTGGACTCAAATAAGTCCTCCCTGCACATGGTCCATCAGTCCCTTCTATTCAAACCTATATGTGGTGCTGGAGTTTGTAGGTGTACTTCCAGAGACTGGAGCCTTTGGCCTACCTTATGTGCCAGCTATGCCTGGAATCTCGGTGGAGCTGCAACTCCTACTCAACAGCTCGATGGACTCCCCCAAGTCACCTGGTGAGGAGACGATGATGGACAACGGCCATCCCAGTGAATGGAGAGAGCCTGCAGCTGCAGGCAGGATAATCCCATCCACTGTATCCATGGGATATAAGCCCACTCTCACTTGGAGGTAGAGTGGACATCACCACCCAGTCTCCTCAGGATTGGGGGAAGAGCTGTGGAATAGAGTGGACTTAATGGTATTCTGTTGTAGACATATTGTGATTCAAGCAATGGAAGAAAATATACAGTGAGGTGGAGCCAGTGGCCACTAGACGCTTTTGGGGCAGGGAGGGGAAGGGCAGTTGTAATACAGGGGCTTTTTCAGGACTTGGGGGTTGTCCTGAGTGACGTTGTGGTGATGGATATAGGCCATTTTACATCAGCATATACCATGCAGAACTGTGTGGGAGAGAGAGTGGTCTACGATGTGAACTGTGGTCTACGCTTAGTGGCAAAGCCCCAGGATGTGTATATCCATTGCAGGTGATGTGCCATACTAACGAAAGATGTTTATGTGGGATGTTATAGGAGGTGTGGGAGGTGGGGAACATGGGAATCCCTGTAATTTCTGTGTAACATTTAGGTAATCTAAGCACCTTTTTAAATATATATATATGAAAAATAACATTTATGTGAGCAAATGCACATATATGCATATATATTTATAAATCATTTTACAAATATTGGTTTGTATTGTGAAAAATTTGATTTTTACCCACACACAAAAAAAAAAAAAAAAAATCACAGTGAGATACCACTACCCATGCACCAGCATAGTTTAAATGAAAAAGGCACTGCCAAGTGTTTAACTAGTTAACTAGGATATGAAACAACAATTGGAGCTCCCATACACTGCTGCTGGGGGGTGGGGGGCAGGGTGGTGCATCACTTGATAATTTGTTGGAAAACTGTCTGGCAGTCTTTATGAAAGCTGAACATAAGCATGTCAACCCAGCAATTGCACTTCTAGGTGCAGAAACTCCTGCTATGTTCATCAAAGTACTTGCTCAAGAATGATTATAATAGTGTTATGCATAATAGCCCCAAACTAGGAATTGACCAACTATCTATTAACAATTGAATGAATAAATAAATTGAGGTATACATTGGAATACTACACAACAATGAAAATAATTTTGATACTTTCATGCATAAATCTCACCAACATAATGTTGAATGAAAGAGGCCAGTACAATGGAGTACATACTGCAATAATACCAGTTATATAAAGGTCAGACAAAAACAAGCAGAATTAATTTATAGTGTTAGAAGTCAAGATTTGACTTACCCTTGTGCATAGGATTAACTCCTGGGAAGAGATAGAAAAGGGGCATCTGGGGTGCTGGTAATGTTCTAATTTTTTTTTTTTTTAATCTGGGTGCAGGCTGCATGGGAATTAAATTCTTATACTAACTCACTCTGCTAGTGGAAAAGCCCAGCCTTTTGATTCCCAACCCTACCAGAGGATTCTACCCAAGAGAGGCTGGCCAGAAATCATGAGGACTCTTTAAGTTCAAGAGGTAGAGTAGGATGGATGTGTAGACCAAACAGAATCACTTAATGCAAGCAACTGATACTCTCACCACCCTCAGAATAATTACTGCCCTGGTTTCTCCTGGCCCTGTATGACCACATGCAGAGTACTCAGCTGTGCTAGTCCTTGAACCCCAAACCTGATGGTCTGCTGAAGATTTCCTGGGTGCAACCTAAGATCAGAGTTGGCTTTACTTTCCCCCTCACCCTACTATTAGGTTTTCTTGGTTATAGATACAACTGGCCTTGCCCATTATACAGTGAATTTGAAATACAACAATTCTTGGCCACAATTCCCAGCTAAGCAGCCCTGGGAGTGAGGGACTTCACCAACTGAATTTGGGGGACTAAAGGTATCTGACTTATTTTGGCTACATTCCAACTTTTCTAGGATGCTAAAAATAAACTTACTCTAGTGGCAAATCAGACAGGATCTGTCATTTTGGCAACAGACTAGCTAAACTTCTGAAAAGCAGAAATGACAATACCTAGGGATATGGGGATCAAATGAGAAGGCTGCAACTAGTGATGGACTTTTGATCTGGAAATGCCACCACTAGGTGGGAAATTTGCTCTGAATATGTTAGATCGATGAGGTGTGCAGAAAGCAACTTGATTCTCTTTCACCAACGTCCACTTAAACCCTCCATGAAAGTGGTTTGCAAAGTGTGATCCCTGGACCAGCAACATCAACATCATCTGGGAACTTGTTACAAATGCAAATTCTGAATCAGAAACTCTGGGGATGGGGCTCCAATTTGTTTTTTGTTTTTAAAGGAGGTAACTGGGGATTGAACCCAGGATCTCGCAAATGGGAAGCAGGCATTCAACCACTGAGCCACATCCACTTCCCAGTGAGAGTTGTTGTGTTTTTTTTTCATTTGTTTTTAGGAGGTACTGGGGATCAAACCCAGGACCTCGCACATGGGAAGCAGGTGCTCAACCATGTGAGCTACATCTGCTTCCCTCCAATTTGGTTTTTTTTTTTCCTTTATTTTTTTTTTTTTATTACTGATATTTCAACTTTATTTATTTATTTTTTTTTTAGGCACAGGCATTTATATACAAATACATATTTTGTCATTTTAAAAATTCACTCTACTGAAATTAAAATAATTGCATTTCATTACTTATGTATCATGCATTTTTCCCAACCATGTTTTTTAAAATTTATTTGTATATATATATTTTTAAAAGATGCTTAGATTACATATATGTTACACAAAAATTACAAGGATTCTCATGTTCCCCACCTCCCACACCTCCCATAACATCCCATGAAAACATCTTTCATTAGTGTGGCACAGCACCTGCAATGGATATACACATCCTGGGGCTTTGCCATTAAGCACGGACCATAGTTCACATTGTAGACCACACTCTCTCCCACACAGATCTGCATGTTATATGCTGATGTAAAATGGCCTATATCTGTCATTGTAATGTCACTCAGGATAATCCCCATGTCCTGAAAAAGCCCCTGTATTACAACTGCTTTTCCCTTCTCTGCCACAAAAGTGTCCAGTAGTCACTAGCTCCACCTCACTGTTGTAATTTCTTCTATTACTTGAATCACAATATGCCTACAACAGAATACCAGTGAGTCCACTCTAGTCCATAGCTCTTCCCTCAATCCTGAGGAGTTTGGGATGCTGATGTCCACTCCACCCCCAAGTGAGAGGGGGCTTATATCCCATGGGTATGATGGATGGGATTATCCTGCCTGTAGCTGCAGGCTCTCTCCATTCACTGGGATGGCCGTTGTCCATCATCATCTCCTCACCAGGTGACTTGGGTGAGTCCATTGAGCTGTAAAGTAGGAGTTGCAGCTCCACCGAGATTCCAGGCACAGCTGGCACATGGGCAGGCCAAAGGCTCCAGTCTCTGGAAGTACACCTACAAACTCCAGCACCACATATAGGTTTGAATAGAAGGTACTGATGGACCATGTGCAGGGAGGACTATTTGAGTCCAACTCTGTCACTTTCAGGGGCACAGATTCCAAAGTAGAGCCCACTGATAAGGCATCAATCTGTGGAGCTATCCCCCCTTATATAGGACCTGGGTGTCTCCAGAGCCCTCAGGAGCCCCTCTGTGTGGGGTGATATCCACTTTGGTGTTCTATGATATCCTTCTGAGGTGTGCATAAGTATTACCTCCAGGATGACCTCCCAACTCTCTTTTAAGTCTCTTAGCCACATAAACTCATTTGTCTTTACCTTTTCCCTCTTTTATTCAAGGTCTTTTTACAGTTGTATTGCCAATTGGCACTTGGTGTTAATCCCTCATTGCCAATCCCTGGGAGTCATGTCCCACACTGGGGGGGATCCAATTTGTTTTTTAACAAGTCCTCCAGATGAGTCTAATGCATGCTGGAGTTTTAAAATCAGCATTATGTCAACTCCATTCTTTGGTGTATTTTCTGGAAGAGAAAGTATATATGGTCCAAATGTTCTTCAGTTTGGGATTTGGGGGAGAAATCTCCAGTAAAGGAAATATTTAAGACTTTTCAAAGAATACTCAAGGCACCATAAGGCTCAAAGGGGCCTCCATGGGCTCTTAATTTGGGCTGCACATTAGACTTACCACAAGAGCTTTTAAAAATATTTTGGCCCAGGCCTTATCCCCAGATATTCTGATTTTATTGGTCTTGGGTGAGGCCCAGACTTCAGCATTTTTGTAAAATGTCCCATATGATTTTAGCAAACAGCCAGGGTTGTGAACTGATCATTTGATCATTAAACCCCTTATCCCTGCTGATGCAATTATTCCTGATTTTGAATGTTTTCGAAGAGTTGCTTCCCCAGGCTTCCTGTTCCAGTGTTCAGTTTTCTGTTTATTTTCATATCTAATCAGTCTTTCTTTCTGTGATTTGACCTATTTGAATGACTTGGTGTCCACTAGATAAAATGCTTTGCTAATGCTTTGCTATATATATGTATATAGATTGATATTATGATGTAATTAACTCAAGCATAAGAAAGCAATACACAGACACATATTTATTTATTTTATTGAACTTTTGTTAATAATTGGGAGAATATAAAATAGGCAAAGGATTGTCTACAAACAGGGGTCCAACTGCTGCATCATAATCCTTCATGATATAAATACAAATAGATAGGCTCATCAAACCGGGGGACACACCGACATACCTGGCCCACCGGGACATACCAGTCCCGGTAGATGCAATATAAATGCCTATATGCATATCTAGTTTAATAAGTCTATACTGACAATTAGAGTGAGAAACAAGAATAACATAATCAATCAAAAGATTAAATCAATATTGAACAAAATGACAGAAAAATAGAGCAGTCTTATGTACAAACTCACCAACATCTAACTCATGGCTGGGAAGTCCCAATCAGCAGCTGATTGGGACTTGATTGAAAACACCTGTGCAAAGCACCCTCTCCCAGGGTGGGACTTCAACTGGCCTGACCAGGAACTGTCTCTTTTATTGCTCTCATAATCAATGAACTCGATACTATAGATGCCAACTTGCGAGTACTGCGTCAATTCCCGAGGAAGTGGCCAGCCTCCTCAGGGAGGAACACAACACTCCCCAGGCAGTACATTTCAAGGTCTATGCATCAGTCCCTGAGAAAGTGGCCAGCTTTCCCAGGGAGGAACACAACACTCTCCGGAATGTACCCTATCTGTTCTTATTTGTTACAAAACATCCCCAATGTGCCCACTGTTCTAGTTCTCATCATTCCTCCTAAAATATGAAAAGTGCTGACTAGCAAGGCATTGGTTTTCTGATTAACAAAGTTTCCTGCATGATGTTTCACTTTTAGGTTTGAACAATACTCAATAAATTTTTTCCCAGTACACTTGGTTTAAAATATTTGTTGAGTACCTGCAATGTAGCCAATAAAACTATGAAAATAAGTGGACCCATTAACTCCCAACTGGCCCCAGTGGTTCTCATCTCTTTCTTCAAAAGATTGAAAATGCTTTGTTTGTGTGTAGATGAGTACTTGGGGCTCAGAGATCAGATAGTTTGAGTGCCAACCCCACCCCTGATCTTGAACAAGTAACTTAGCATCTTTGCCTTGGTTTCCTCATCTGTAAAAGGAAGGTAGTGCATTGTGAAGATTGAGATAATGCAGAGGAAGTGCTTGGCATCCTGCCCTGACACCTGTAAACATGGATGCATTCCCCAGGACTGAGGCCAGATTTCCAGTCCACCTGTCATTTCCTCAGCAGCTGAGTTCAATCCCAGTCCCCTCCCCAGCCCCACCCCCATGCATGCTAACTGTATGATCTTGAGCATGTTATTTAATCCCTCTGAACCTCAGGCTCTTCACCTGTAAAATGGGGACTTTAGTACAGGTTTGAATGAGATAAGCCATGTCAACAATTTAGCCCAATGCATATCATTGTTGCTTGGTAATTACAATAGCATAATCTCATAGATTGAGACTGATTTAATAATCATTTTAGAACAATTCTATTATTTAAGGGCTTTCGGGGTTTAGACTCCCAGATAACTGATTTTCCATTAAGTTAGGATTGGGATTGGGATTGGGGTTAGTGGTGTTAGGATTAGTAGAAGTAATAATTTTAACAGAATTAATCTTTTAATTTTTTTGTCCCCCCCCAAAAAAAAGCTGTCTTTATCTCTTTCTGGTTTTCCTAAACCCCTCTGATGCCTCCCCCTCTTCCTTCCTCCTTTCTCACCACCTTTCTTCCTCCATGAACTCCTCTTTCCTTCATTATCCATGTGGCTCTTACCCAGAGGACAAAGAGGTACAGCCTTGGTTGCCAGTACCTTCCTTTCTTCAGTCCCAGATAGCCTCGATCCATAGCCCAGCTCCAGCTTCCCTCCCTCTTCCCCTCACAAGAACTAAGCCCTCCTGATGCTCAGGAAATATGCCATTTACCAGTCAAAGGTGGTTAAATTCTTTCAAACCCTCTAAAACCTCCTCCTTTCTAATGGTTCTAATTTGAGAACCAATACCAGTCATTCTTTTGTCTCCAGTGCTCAAAAACTAAAATATCCTTTAAGCCCATCTGTGAAGCATCTGATTCAATTAAATTTTGAGGTAAGTGCAATTGAAGAAGAATTGAGAAAAGACAAAGGAAGCTTGCCTTAAGAAATGATAAGGAATTCTCTGGGACTATATGACCCACACATTGTGATTCTCTGCCTTCCAAATGTGCCTCCTGTTCATGAGTCTTACAGTCTTAAGACTCATGCTTGCCAAATGCTGCCAGGTTGATTTCCCTGGATCTATGCATGAATGACTGTTCAGAATAGTTAATGGGAGTTCCATGTGTTCACAGATTGGAGAAGCATTGAGGGAAGAATTAAAGAGATTATCCTAAATGCAGCCATTAAGTAGTTTTGAAGAGTCAAAAATCTTATGTGATTCAAACAGGAGCCAAACGTTTTCTTTATTACCAAAGCTTACTAGCAATGTACAATGAACTATTTCGGTGATAATCAGCCACTAACTAATCTAAGTGTGTCTTGTCAACTTCTTGGGTCACCCATCAAAAAGTTCTGTGCCTTAGAATGGCCTCTCCCAGTGGCTGGGCACTTACTAGGCTTCCCAAATTAGTTGGACCTTTGGAGTTGGAAGGAGTTTTGAAGGTCATTCAGCATAGCCTTTGGCTAAGGCATGAATCCCCTCTAAATAGGTCCCTCAGTGAACATCCAGCTTATCCTGGGAACTTGTTGTGGCCAGCTCTATTTGAGGCCTTTATCAAGGGCTAAATGCCACTGGTCTGTGAAGATTCTTGTTGAGTAAAGCATAGTGGATCTGGCAGTGAAATGATTCTTTGTGATACCATATTAGTGGATACATGATACATTTGTCAAAACCCATAGAACTGTACACATACAAGAGTGAACCCTACTGCAAACTATGGACCTTAATTACTAAAAATGTATCAGTGTTGGTTCATCAGTTGTAAGAAATACACCACAATAATGCATGATAATAGGGAATGCTATGTCAGTGGGATTGGGAGGTAGGGATATGAAAACTGAACGGGAAGTGCCATTAGGATTGTTTTAGGATTATTAATCTTACCATTCAATACACAGACCCTTTTGATCCTGACTCCAGTGTGTCGTGTTTCCATGGCCATGCTCCATCTTGCCAAACTGAGTTCATCTCACCATCCCCAGCACACAGCTTTGACGCCTCTGTGGAATGACCCATGATGCTCTCCATTCTTGCCTCCTGCCCTCTACCCTGTCCTATGTGGACAAAGTGTTGATGACACTTTGTCTCTCTGTTTCCATCTTAGGAAAACAGCCACATCCCACCTAACAGGGAAGCTCTCAAATCTCCACACACAGGGAAATTCACCACCCTCTAGGGAAGCCAATTATGTCTTCAAATCCCTTATTGTTAAATACTCTTCTTAACACTGAGCTGACAGCTGAACCTCCATTAGCATAATGATTAATACAAGTGTCCATATATCATACTGACCAATGTTCCAACCCCAGCTCCATCACTCCTTGATAGTGTCTCTTTGGCAAATGCCCAGTATCTCCAACCTCAGTTTTACAGTCTGTAAACTGAAAATAGTAACAGTAAATATCTCTTTTTGATGTTTATAAAGCACTTCCCAGCACAGTGATTAGCACATATAGTTCTTAAATTTCAATGTTGTTGAAGTTATATCACTGTTGTTATTCTGGTCATCTTAATCTTTCCCATTGGAATTACATGAACTAAATCCCAATCTTCCAAATAACAGCCCTTCATTTGTTTGATGACAACTGTCATACCACACTAGAGGATTTTTTCTGGGGTGATGATTCCTACCTGTTTTTCTGGGATGATGATTCCTATCTATTATTATTTTTGTTTTTGTTTTTCCTGCTGTTTTAACTAATCCTTTGGTGAAATGGATTTGAATCCCCTCCCTAAAATGCAGAGGTTCAGAGCATATGGTGTAGATAAAACAATATAATCTCTACTACTTATTAACTGGGAATTTAGGCAATCTCATACCCTCTCCCTAATGGCTGTTAAGCTTCTCTATAGCTGGTGCTCTGTGTATGCATATATATGGGGCCATAACAGAAGAAATGGGTGATTTGGGGCAATGCTGGTTAGGGCCAATTTCAAGGAAAGGAGAGATTTCCATTGACATGCTGAAACCTCACACAAAGCTATGAGGTGAAATGCCTGACAGGGATCTTTCTCATTCAATTTTGTTCTCCAATATCCTGAGGACACAGATGGAACACTGAACAGTTGAACTATGAATGTCAATGGGTACGTTAGCCGTTAAGCTACCAGAGTATTAAGGTGGTCTCTCAAAATTGATTTATCTATTGTCACAGTTGTATCCACCCTTTGCTTTCCAGTACCATGGTCCAGCCAAAGGTTAAGTTGTTGGAAGAATTTCCATGCAAATGTAGCAGCAAACCGAGTAGACAATAATTCCTACTTTATATGACACAGATCTTCTGTGTTTTATCTAATTCATCTCTTAAAGCTTCAGCAGCAGAAACAAAGATACTAAGGCACATACATAGCTAATAAGTGCATTGAGAGATATTTAAGCACATAAAAATCCTGTAGGACATTTTTTATTTAAGTATGTCAATGTATTCATTTAAGTGTTTCTATTATTAATCCTCTAATTTACCATTTTTAATTTAAAAATTAAAAGGCCTGAAATATTATTAGAGATCACATTCATTGGAACTATCTAATCAGGCAACCCTATAAGAGAGCCAAGTATAATAGAAATCATTTTACTCACTATATCCCCTAAACAATACATGACTATTTTATGTTACTATTTTCTCTCCTCCCAGTTTAACTCAGTTTGATTTAAAATGTTTAGAGAAACACCTTCTGCAATTAACATTTTTAAAAAGCTAAGGGCAAATCTATGATACAAAATGAGATTCCATCTTTATAGCTGGTGGAAAGTCAGATTCCTTTGGATGTTCCAGAGTGTCCCAGGGAAGGAAGGTAACAAAGTGAAGAAATCAGGAGGTATTTTCTTACATTCCTCTCACATATGTTAAATATAAGTCTGCATGGAATCCCCCTCAAGTAATTTCCATAGTGAGTCATCATATTATGAAATCCTAGAAGACCAGGACAATATCAACCTGATTAGCTCTGAATGGTACCTCACCCATCCACCCACCCACCCCCACCCCCACACAAGCATTAATAAATCTTTTGAAGATCACAGTCAATGCAGACTCTTTGTAATTTTATTTCTGATTTATCAACATTTATTCTGTTCCAATTGCTTACAGTTGACAGACACTTTAAGGTACATTATCTCATCTGATCTTCACAATTACTTGATGATGTAGGCAAGGAAAATATAATCCTCATTTTACAAATGGATAATCTGAGGTCAGAAGAAATTGTGTTAAGCAGGGGATTGCTCCTTTACTAGATGGGAATATTTGGGATATTGTGAATATCAGAAATTTCACAAAAGGCATGTATGTACATTCTGAGATTTAAGACAATATGAGATTACTTAATTTTATTTTTGCTTCCTTAAATACACTAGACAATAGAAATAAAATATTTAACATTTTCAGCGTGTAATAGCTGTCAATATACAGAGAACCATAGAAATGGGAATGTATAAACACTAATCATCTAAAAATAACACTGGTTAATAGAGCATGACCAAGAAAACATCATTAAATGAAAGATATTTCTGACACTTGAGATAGATTTTAATTAGCATTGGAAAACAAAACAAAAAAACCTTTAAAATATAATCTACTTTGTAAATATGACATCTCCCCTCAACCTTTATACCTAGTGGGGTGCTGGGAATTGGTTAACAACCTCTTCTCTAGAAAAAAAAATAAAAGAAGCAGCCCAGATTTGAGGACTGGCCAATTTCTGTGGTATAAATACTCCCACCATGGCTGACTTCAAGCTACCAATAGTTTAATACGTAGCTTACAAAATTTCTGAAAATTTTACCGTGGCTTCCCAGAAGCTGGTAGAAGAAGGCTGCAGTCCACTGGTGTACCACATTGACTACTCAGCTTCTCCACTCAGATGTATGATCATTAGCTCAGACCTTGCACATCCAAAGCTGAACTCTTGATCTCCCCCACCTCATAGCTCCCTCACATACATGCCTGTTCTTCCTGTAGTCTCCCCTGTTTCAATGATGCCAAGAGCCTCATTTTCTCACACGTGTCAGAAAATCTGTTGGCCCCACCTTCAAAATATACCCAGGGTCCAACCAATTTCACAACCTCTACTGTTAACTCCCTGATCCAAACCATTATAATGTCTTGTCTGGTATGTTTCACTAGGCTCCCGTATCTGTGAGGGCAAAGCTCTAAAGATGCTATAACAAACCGTTCCCAACTCTCAGTGGCCTAGCACAGTGAAAATTCATTTCTCACTCGTCTCACCATTTGATGCAGGCCTGGTGGTGCTCCTAAGGATCCAAGCTGCTTGCATCATGTCTCTGCCATTGAAGAATTCTTAGCTTCCAGCCACACAGGTAGAGAGAGAGCAGATAAAATCACAGGACCTTTCAGAAGCCAGCCCTGGAAATAATATATATCCCTTCTACTCATATTCCATTGCCCAGAAATAGGCATATGAGTCCACCCAGATGCATAAGGGCTGGAAATTGTATTATTCCTCTGCTTCTAAGAGGAAAACAAAGCTGTTTTTGTCAATACACAGCATTGTCTATGCCGTACATCCTAAGTGTTGTCTCTTCTCCCGCCCTGCCCTCTACAATCTGCTTTCAACATAGCAACAATTAACCTGTTTCACAATGTGTCAAAATCTATGTCAGATTATGCACTCCTCTGCCCAAAACCACCCAAAGATGCTAGAACTCATACAAAGTAAAAGCCAAGATCGCTACAGTGGTTTATAAAGGCGTTCCGTGACCTGGCTTCTGTTTCCTCTATGTCCTCATTGCCTATTTCACTCCCCAATACTCACTCTGTTACAACCACATTGGACTCCTTGCTATCATTCCTCTGATGTGCCAGACATACCACTGCCTCCGGGTCTTTGCACCTCTCTTCCCTTCACCCAGACACCGATCTTGCTAACTACTTCCCCTCCCTCAAACTTTCCTCATATGTGACTGACTTTGGCCACCCCGTTTAAACTGCCAACTCCTCTGCCCAACCCTGTCTACCCCAACCTTACTCCGTATCTTCCTTCTTGGCTTTATTTTTCCCTGTAGCACTTAGCACCTTCTAATGCATATAAAATTTACTTAACCATTATGTTACTATTGTACTTCGAACCCTACTAAAATTTAAGGGAGTTCTGACTATTCTGTCACTACTATATCCCTTCACCTACACCAGTGCCTAACAGATAATAAGTATTTAAAATAAACATTTGCTGAATGAATTAATACATAATTGAAAATAAGTTTGTTTTTTTTCTTACTCAATGGTCCATTTTGAAAATATTAAGTATTTTTGGTTATTGCCTTCATCAAATCTCACAAATGAAAAGAGAAGATGTGATTCCAACCTATTATAATACAGTGTCAGGTATGTGAACTACTCTCATTGGATTATATTATTCAGCCTTTACAAAGTCATAATGAGATAGTATTGTTATTTCACCCATTTCATAGTTGAGGATTGAGGCACTGGAAGGATAAAACATTTTCCCCAGGTTACATGCCTGGTAAGAGTCAGAGTGGGGGTTTGCATCTAGAATGCAGGCAATGCAACCCCGGAGCAAAGAAAACTATCTATCAAGGTTGAAACATTTCTAGTGTGTGTTTGGAGAGACTAAGATTTATTTTAAAGTGAATGAGTGCTGCCATTAATTAGCTGAGTGACCTTGAACACACCTGAGCCCCTTTGGATCTTAGCATTTTCATCTGTAGAGAGGATACTAGTAATAGCAGTAGTAGATAGGTAGAGAAGCCCCTTACGGCAATAAAAGGTGCTGAATCAATAACTTGCCTGAGGCCACACAAGCAGTAAAGAGAAGAGCCCCCCTTAAAGACCCCCCTTCTCAGCTCTTCTCAGGGTTTTTTTCTACCATACCCCATAGTGTCTGCCACGAGGAATAGCTCAGGCAGGCCCAGGAACTGAATGACCAAGTAGCAACCTAAGTTGTAAATATAAACCAAATGTTGGTACAAAAGAAATTCAAACAGTGGATGCCACAGCTGGTTTATATATTAAATATGCTTCCTTTGCTGCGACCAGCATATTATAAGATTAACAATGTTTAAGAGGGAGCAACTCGAATAACTTTGTCAAAATTTAAATGCTCACATGTATAAGCTCACTTAAACTTTACAACCACCGTGAACCTGGTATTCTCATCAACTCCGCTTTGCAGTTAAGGAAACTGAGGTACAGAAACTTTAAGTATATTACCTGCAGTCATCAGGTGAAGCAGGATTTGAATCCAGGTCAGTCTGACTCCAAGAGGCGAGCTCTGAGTCACTGCACTCCGCTAATGCTCAACGCGAATGTATCCCTGTGCAATTGGGAGGAAGTGGAAAGGGGACGGTGAAAGACAACAGCTTGATGAGTGTAACCATATGAAATTCTTCTCTATAACAACACTTCTCTACAGTTTATTTCACTAGATTAGGTAAAACAGGCCCCTTTTAAAAATGCATGATGCTGAACTCTTGTGAGAAAGACAGTTTAGTGGGCTAAAAAAAAGAAAAAAGAAAAAAAATCCATAATGACATCTTGCAGATAGAGCCCATGTGACCTAGTCATTTTTCAGTGACTTTGCAGTGAATGCACCTTCCTGAAACTGACCTTCTGATTTCAGAAAGCTAAGGAAAAGAGAAATGTGTGTGCTGGAGACCAGATAGAAAGATATTGCATTGGATCTGTTTTTGGCAGCTGACCACATGCTCAGAATAATCATGGCCAATGTCTTTCCAATAGCACCCTATTTCTGGAAGCTCTTAAATGATGACCCAAGCATCTGAGTATCATATGGGCTCCTGAGGGCACAGAGAATGTCCCATTCAGCCTTGTAACTTTAATAACTGTCAGTAGTACGTGCTTAATAATTACTGAATGGGCAACTGGGTAGATGGCTGGATGCTTGGATGCTTGGATGGATGAATGGATGATAGATGGAAAAACAGACCAATAAAAGAGAAGATGGGTGAATGAAAGAATGACTAAAAATAACATTGGATAAGAGGTCAGTAAACTCAATTCTAACCCCAATTCTTTAGTTAACTTGCATCTAATAATTGGATAAATCCCTTTTCATTTCTAGTCCTCACTTTTCTCATTTGTAAAATGCTTTTGATTCCATTAGATTCAAAGCATGACCGAATATATGGCTCAGCTCCCTTAAGGTGACTCTTAAACATGCTGTCACTTGGAAAAGAATAATTTTTCCCACATCCATCTCTGTCTCTTCCCTCAATAGTAAGACCAAACAATCAGAGCTATTAAGTCTTTGATAATAAGATGTCATTGACTGAAGTTGTTTGTGAATGTGGCCTAGTGGTTGATTTCAGGAATTCCCTGGTGGAAACTTTTTACTTATTTTCTGCTGTGAGAGCAGTTGAGCCTTTGGCGATTTGCCTGAAAGTTCTGGATTTATCTTCAAGAGGTAGGATAAGATAGTGGATCAGAGAGAGACCACACTTGGCTCCACAAGCAGTGAATTTGGCCACCATCTGGGAGGCAAAACTACTGAATGTGGTTGAGAATAGCACAAGCCCCATTCAGAATTCCAGGGGTTCACACCCTGGCTCAGCCACTTATTTAGGATGGTTCCTTAGGCAAGTGCATGTGGAATGAGGAACTCTTCCAGGGTTGTTATGAGGGTTAAATGAAACAATCTATGTGAAGAGCATAGCACAGTGCCTGGCGATAGTAAGCATCTGATAGTTGTAACCTATGAGCATCTTGTCATCATTTTTCATCAAATATCAGAATGGGTGATCATATTCTTGCCGTACCTTTATCTCCTCCTCATTACCATATCTCTGCTCAGTTTAAACTTATATGCTAGCATCCTAGAAATTCCCAGGACTCCTGAGAGCTGAAACCGGAAACAGGCATCAGCCTAGGAAAAATTTGGAACTATAACCCTGAGAGCTTTTCCAACTAGCCAACTGTAAAATGATCTCTTCTCCACTCCAAATGTCTGCGAGTGTCAAAACGACACTAATTAGAGTAGTGTTGATAGTGTGTGAAAGGAACAAAATTGCAAATACTAAGTAAGCATTTTCAATATGTTGATAAATGTGTGAAACTCCTGTGGCAGGTGCAAGAGAAAGTGCCAATTAAAAATTAGCTGCCATACACATTTATAGATTGTGTTGTTGACTCCAGCATTTTGCTGTTGCTTATTAAAGCAGGAGTTGACAGGTAAATTTCCTCTGCTGGATTCTTCTATAGGTCAGAAAACAGTCTTGCACAGCTTTAGGAATCTATCCAAATTGTTTAATGAGTTCTCCTTTGGCTATGGATGCTGAAATTAAACCTGTTTTCTTCATTAGAAACTGTTGTTAAAAGTGTAAATATGACTTTATATGTTGTTCATAGAATCATAGAAATTCAGCCTTTCTACTGGAAGACATGTGAAAGGTCACCAGGTCACTGCAGCTGCATTTAAAGCTTGTGTTCCTACAACATCCCTGTCAGTGTTTTGCCTTGCTCTGATGAAAAACTCATTACTTCAGAAATGGCGCTAGTGTCTTTCTGTTAATCGTCAGAAAAAAATGAAAAAGGTGTGATTCGCTTTTGTGAGGATCAGAATCATTTTTGGGCAACCAAGCACCATCTTCAAGAATCATGAAGTGTTACCTGGCCCATCCCCACAATGGTTGCCTCTCGCAGCCCTTCTCACTCAAGCTGGGATTCCAATTTGAGAGAGGGATTTACCCAACCCCCTGTGGTGGTAGCCCCTATCTCGTGCACTCACAGGACTCTCACCAGCCTGTTCACACAACACCTCCCCACACCAAATAGTAGCAAGTGAGAATCAGCTTCTCACCCACACCTCAAGATCATTTAGAAGAGTGCTTCTCACACGATAGCATGCATGTGAATCACCTGGGGATCTTGTTAGGCTGCACATTCTGATTCTGAAGATGGTACCCATGATTCTGCATTTCTAACCAGCTGTCTGCGGTAGTAATAAGAATTTATAGGGCATATTAGGATTTTGGTTGTCAATCTGAATAAAAACAAAATTCTATCTTTATATAGTTTCCTATAGCTGCTCTAACAGATTACCACAAATTTGCTGGCTTAAAACAACATACATTTATTTTGTTAAAGCTCTGGAGGCCAGAAGTTCAAAATCAGTTTCACTGGATCAAAATCCAGGTGTCTGCAGGGCCACACTCCCTCCAGAGGCTCTAGGGGAGAGTCGGTCCCTCGCCTCTTCCGGCTCTGGTGGCTCCAGGTGTGCCTTGGCTTGTGGCTGTGTCACACCCATCCCTGTCTCTGGGGTCACATCTCCTCTTCTTGCCTGTCGGAATCTCCCTCTGCCTCTGTAGCAGTTTGACAGTTTGATATAGTTATGAATTCCAAAAATAGATACTGGATTATGCTTGTAAACTGGTCTGTTCCTCTGGGCATGATTAAGTTATGATTAGGGCATTGATTGGGCCACATCAGTAGGGCATTGAGCCCCACCCCTTGCTGGGTGGGGAATCAAATTAAAAGACATGGCAAAGGACAGAGTTGGAGCTCTGATGCAGAGTTTTAATGCTGGAGCCCGGAGAAGCAAGCACACAGAGGAACTTGGTCTTGAGGAAGGAGAGAAGGCCCCAGGATAGAGACAAGCGATTCGCCTGCCAGTTCACAGCTGGCCTTGTGGAGGAAACAGAGGAGCTGAGTCCAGAGAGAAACACAGCCCCAGGAAGAAGGAACCCAAGAAGCCTGAACCCTGGCAAACGTCGGCAGTTGTCGTGCTCCAACAGGTGGCAACAGACTTTGGAGAAGGAAGAAACTTATGCTTTATGGCCTGGTTACTGTAAGCTTCTATCCCAAATAAATACCCTTTATAAAGACCAACAGATTTCTGGTATTTTGCATCAGCACCCCTTTGGCTGACTAATACAACCTCCCTCCTCTAAAGACACTTGTGATTACTTTAGGGCCTGCCTGGAGAGTACAGGGTCATCTCCCCATCTCAAAATTGTAATGACATCTGTAAAGACCCTTTCTCCCCATTAGGAAACATTTACAGGTTGCAGGGACTAGGACCTGATGTCTTGGGGGACCATTATTCAGTCTTCCATAATATTCATCTTGCAAAACACAAATCTCCTGAGTGTGCTCTTGCTAATGGTACCAGAACTTCGGGTTCAGGTAGGTTCAAGTCAGATCTAGACCACTGTTTCATTGCAGGTAATGGAGGAGGTTTGCTTTATTGTGGTTTCTTATGTACGCACAGGGCTTGAAGGCCACTTGTTTGCCAATATTCCTCTTTTCTTTTTTTTTTAAACATTTAGAGACAAACATCTCCCAATCTGTCTTATTATATTTTATTCCACATCAAGGGATAAAGAGGCAAGCAATACCAATAAAATTAATCCAGACATGAAGCAGGTGGGTAGAAGGGAATGGTGCACATTCCAAGCATATTTGAAGTTCACAATGGCCAGCTCAGGATGCATGCGCAGTATATATTTAAGCCAAAATAAAACAAAAAAAGAACAAATTTAACCATGTAATGATATTAATATTTTTTAAATGTTTGTTTTAAAATGTTGCTTTAATCTGACGCTACAATTGCTGCCAACTATGGAAATTTTGGGAAGACATAATGAACTCTTCAAATAAAAAAGGGCCATGTCAATGCAAAACGACCAAGTCACCACTTAAACATACTGGCAAGTAGCATAAATATTACAATCCTACCTATAGTTTCTCAAGTTTGTGTCTGTAATTTTCAAAAGGTATTGATTTCCTCTTCTTGACCTGTTCTTTGGACCAGTGAAGAGTTATTCTATAATAAAATATACACTATCATAAGTATCTTGGAAAGTAAGCACCAAAAAATAATAATGTTTAAACAAGTTCTGAGTTTATGTTTGTGTGTGTTTTCATCAAAATCTCACATCCTCCCTGTCCTTTAGTTTGATACAGATGATTCTTTAAGGTCTGCTAAATTCCAGTTCATCTTGAAAACATGGAAAGTGTAATCTACTTTCCATTTAGCAGCAATTAGCAATCCATCCTTGCAGGAATTCACAATCCAAGTCCACTCAGTGGATAATTACAACTATTAACTCCTTGTACCTTTCTATAGTTTTGGACAAGAGAGTCTTGCTTTCATTAGTATAATACTTAGGTTTGATGGCACTGTCCCAGCACTGAAAGTTGAAGCAGGTATAAAAACAAAAATAAAAAGTGACTGTTTTCAACTCGCCAGTGTCCATAAGATATGCCTGACTGACTATATTCCTCTTGTGTAAAGTATCCGAGGGTGATGTAGTGGCTTAGCATTCAGTCTTACTACCAAATAAGTCATTCAGGGCTTTGCAGGCACTGCCCATGCATATAATCTAAGAACAATTACATGGTGAGGAGCTGAAAACATGAGAAATCTTTCTTCTCTGGTGATTTGAATTGTTTGTTTTAGGTGTTTTGTTTTGTTTTTTCAAAATAAAGTGATGTTAGAGGTCTGGGCCATGCTGCTAGCCAGAGACAGAGAAGCAGGTTTAAAACCATGGGTAGGATTCTCTCTGATATGAATTCATTCATTTAAGGGATATATAGTGATAATGGTGATGACAGATAGATAGGCAGACAGACAGGGATAGACGGAAGATACACAGATACACAGATGAGATAGATAGATAGATAGATAGATAGATAGATAGATAGATAGATATAAATAATTGATTAGATTAGATATTGCTAGTATTCTTCTTACTGTATATCAGGTCTATGCTAAGCACTTTATATTTGCTATCCTGATTTTTACACTTAAAACAATACTATGAAATAGATTAGTTGCATTTTACAGATGAAATAAACAAAGCTTAACAAGTAACCTCCAAGAAAGTTAGTAAGTGGGATGCTGGGATTTAAATGTGGCAATGTGACTCATGAAGCCAAGATCTTGTTCATTCAGCCAATGAATATTTATTGAGCACCTACTATGTGTACTGTGCTAGCCTATGAACAAATACATAAATCCTTAAGGAATCCACAAATTGTGGTGGTGTTGGGAAGGGAAATAACCAGGTACTGAGAGAAAGAAGGGGGGTGGGTGTTGGTGAGGCCAGCAGGGTCAGAGAAAGCTTCTCTGAGGAGGTGACATTAAAGCTGAGCCCTAAACAATGAGAAGGAAGTAGCCACAAGGAGGCGCCCTCCAGGCAGAGGACACAGCTTGTACAAAAGCTCGTGGGGCTTCTCAGGGACGAGAAGGAGAAAGGAATTGTCCAGGCCTGGAAGATTTTTAACAGGCAGCGAGGGTTTTCCAAGTGAGCAGAGCTACGCAACGAAGAGGGGGTGCGGTGGAAGGAAATAAGCAGAGCGTTTCCATTTAACGGCACTGCGTGTAAGACCTTTCTCTCAAGCACGCAATTCAATTGCAGAGGATTTTAAAGGATTTAAAGCCCCTTTTAACATTCTCAGGTTTGCATTGATAGTGTGCTTTTTCCTATTTGTGTGTGGTGAGGGGCAAAGTGAACTTCACTTACCTTAAATCCAACTTAGGCGCTTGCTCATTAAACACCTGTGGGAACAGGCCACCCAAAGAGCACAGTGGGTGGCCCAGTAATTAGCAATGCAACCTGTGGTGGATAAAGCTTGACCTGCACAAGCCACGCATCCTGCTGGGTCCCAGATGTGCCAAGATGGAAGGCCCTCCAGGGAAGCTTTCAGTGTAGTGGGATTAAAAAGTCAAGGAAATAACCCTGTAGGTCAGGGATTGGCAGACTACAACCAGGACCAAATGCAGCTTGCCACCTGTTTTTATATAGTTCATGGCCCAGAAGAGATTTTACCATTTTAGATGGTTGAAAAATAGTCGAAGAACAATAATATTTCATGGCACATGAAAATGATATGAATTTAAAATTCTAGTGTCCACCAGTGAAGTTTTATTGGAACACAGCCTTACCCAGGGTTGATTTGGTGCTACAGTGGCAGAGGAGTGGTTAGGACAAAGACCTTATGTGGCCCACAAAGATGAAAGGATGTACTATTTGGGCCTTCACAGAAAGAAGTTAGCCGGCCCCCGGTGCAGACAGTTGGAGTGGCTATGGGAATATCACCTGTTAGCCCCATTTGGCAAAATAACTACCCGTGACCCCGTTTGGCACTGGCAGGTCTCCCCTGCTCCAATAACAGATGGCCCCAAACCCCCACCCCCGTCCCTAATCCAACAGGGTGTACGAATCTCAAAACCGACCATAAGAACATCACAAGATTATCAAATGTCCTGTTTGACATTCCAACACGTCCATCTCCCCCTCCCCAAGACTTCCTCCCAAAAAGGCAAAAGTCTTCTACCCCATATCTGTGCACCACATCTATGCACCCCTTCTGTAAACCCGGCCAATTACACCAGCTCAAAAAAAGCCACCTCAAACCTGGGTGGGCGGCTGAAGTCTCACTTCAGGTCCCCACCATGACGGTGATCTAATAAACTTCTCTGCTTGAATTTTGGTCTGTCTCTGAGCCTCACTGGACCAGGACAAACATTACCAGGGGTGTGTGACTGAGGTTCAAGGGTCAGAGAAGTTTTCCTGAAGATAAAGTTAGAGCAGGCTCTTCAGCGATAAGATGTGAGCCACATAGTAAAGAGGGGGGAAGGGCATCCCAGGGATAAGAGAATGAATCTGTTCCTTTATTTATATTTGTGTTATCAATATAGTGGCACTTGAAGAGAAAATATTTTGTCAACAGAGGGGGATAAAGATAGAGACTTTCAGGACGTGGCAGTGTCCTAGCACCTCCCCATATGCCCATGCCTTCCTCCCACCACACATGCACACAATGTTGGTGACATTATATTGCCAGGCTCAGTTCAAACCAAATAAATGGGACAAGGACCAAGGGCTTTAACTTCAGAGTGCAACCCTGGAGGCTGGTGAGATCTGGAAGTTTCCATGAAAGAGGAGGACAGAATCTGTTCAGACTTTGAAAAATCTAAACAAGCAGGGAGAGTCTCACAAACCATCAGAACTCTCTGAGCAAACACTTTTCCTCCAAATAAACAGGTTGTTTCCACTTAAACATCTGGAAGCCCTGCCCTCAAGCACATGATTCAATTGAAAAGGATTTCAGACATACTTAAAGTTCTCCAGTTTGCACTGAAATCGTGCTGCTTTTGTGTGCGAGTTGGGGTGAAGGAGGCCTTAGAGTACATTGAAACCAGTCTTGGCATTTTCTCATTAAATACCTGAGCAGTTCAATCCCGTAGGTCTACATGAGGACCACCGTAGAGAGAGCAGGTGATTAGCAGTTTTAGAACCATCTAAAGGATGCCGACAGTACATGACTTTTAATTAATAGCTGCTCTGTATCTAGCCATTTATCTCAAGCATCTCAGGGAAGTTGTAAAGTATCTCCACATTGTTCTATTAGGTCAGAGTTGGAGATAGGCAAGGCTTATATAAAAGTTAATTATGATGGCCAGAAGTTACTGAAAAAGCCACCCCTCGTTTCCATTCTTTAAAGCTGAAATCAGAATAATAAACTTGACCTGCAGAACCGTGAGGCATACTTGAACAAATATCCTGAAGAGAAAATGCATCCTCCTGTTCCTATTCTGGCAAAGGACAGACTTCATTGCTTCACAAAGTCCCCAAATCTGAGGATAATCTCTGTGTGGAGTTGAGCGAGCTTCTCACCTGGTCTCTGGGCTTCAGTTTCTTCATTTACAAAATGAAGAGTATACCGGGGCTACGACAAGCAGGAGAAGAGTGCCTATGCAGATATGCATGATAATCTTAGATGAATGTCTAATGATTTTACAAAGTACAGTGAAAGGGCTTTAAACAATATTGAATTGCAAAATAAGAAACTTATTACTTTATTTTCCACTCTCAGTCATTTCTACACTGACAAAAAAAGTCGCAGTTTGATGCTGGAATATCTGTGACGCTTGTTAATATCCCTTTTTAGAAAAGTAGGCTTAGAGTAAGATCTTTCTGCATAGAGTTTCCAGATTTAGCAAATGAAAATACAGGATGCCCAGTTCAAGTTTAATTTCAGATAAACAACAAATAATTTTTTTTTTTTTTTTTTATAAAATATTTTATTTATTTATTCATTTATCCCCCCCTTGCTGCTTGTGCTCTCTGGGTCAGCTAACCACGCCGTGCGGGCGGGCTTGCCTTCACCAGGAGGCCACGGGAACCGAACCCGGGGCCTCCCATATGGTAAACGGGAGCCCTACTGATTGAGCCACAGCCGCTTCCCAACAAATAATTTTTTAAAGGTAAAAATGTTCCATGCAATATTTGTGCTTACTTCTCTTTGAAAAAATTGTTTATCTGAAATTAAACTTGACCTGAGCATCCTAGATTTTACTTGGAAACACTACTTTTGCAGGCAGTGGTAGCTAATTAAAATGTTTAAATACTGTTTTAATTCCATTGTATTGATTATTCCCTTTTCTACATGTGGTAGATTAGATTATTGTTCAGCAAATACTCCTCTTCCTCCCCACAGCTCTGTGAACAGTGCATCCTTTGCTACTCCATTGATGTTGGGATTGAGGTGTGTGACTTGCTTTGGTCAGTGGAATGTGGGCAGAAGTGATTCTGTGCCAGTTTGCTGCTGTCCCTTGATCCTGGGTTCCAGATTGAAATGTGTGGAACAGACTTGCAACCTGAAGCCTACCCAGCAGACCCAAGCTAGGCAGGCCAAACCAAAGTCAACCTATACATTGGTGCATATGAAAATAAAGCATGTGTTGTTATAAGCTACTGAGTTTGGTGGTGGTCTGACAACGGGATTATTGTGGCAATAGTTGAATAGTGTACCTTTTGTTTATGGCAAATGATGCTTTTTTTCATTTATGTAAGAACTAAAAAGCTTTCTTTTAAAATAAATATATTTAAATAGAAATATAAGTCAATATAATTAAAGTATCAAGTCATATCAGGATAGGTGTTCTGTGGATATTTTAAGGTTTGTGAAGGTGTGTAGCAGTTTTGCAGTTTGATATGGTTATGAATTCCAAAAATAGATATTGGATTATGCTAGTAAACTGGTCTGTTCATCTGAGCTTGATTAAGTCATGATTAGGGCGTTGACTGGGCCACATCAGTAAGGTGTCGAGCCCTGCCCCTTGGTGTGTGGGATCTCAAAGATAAAAGACATGGCCAGGGACAGAGTTGGAGTTCAGATGTTGGAGTCTTGAGCTGGAGCCCCGGGAAGTAAGAGAGCTTGGTCGTGAGGAAGGAGAGAAGTCCCCAGGAAAAGAGACGAGCCGTTCGCCTGAGAGTCTACATCTGGCCTTGTAGAGGAAACAGAGGAGCTGAGCCCGGAGAGAAATGGAGCCCCGGGAAGAGAGGAACCCAAGAAGTCTGAACACTGGCAAACGTTGTCAGCTGTCTTGCTCCAACACGTGGCAATGGACTTTGGTGAGGGAAGAAACTTACACTTAATGGCCTGGTAACTGTAAGCTTCTGCCCCAAATAAATACCCTTTATAAAAACCAACCGATTTCTGGTATTTTGCATCAGCACTCCTTTGGCTGACTAATACAAGGTGGTATTTGAATGACTTAAGTTTGTGGAATTCTTCTCTTGATGAACTCCAGCATCCCTTCCATCCCAAAATTTTAGGTACTGTAGAGTAGGAGGAGTGTGAATGGAATGAGAAGTTTTAATTCTGGCTCTGACCCCATCTATGTGACCCTAGGGAGTCTCTTAGTGCCTGGTGCATAATAGACTTGGACAAGTCACCGAACACTTCCAGTTACCTCATTTGTAAAATGGGAAGTGTGGTGGATTGAATTGTGTACCCCAGTTGGGACATGTTCTTGGTCTTGGTCCACATTCTGGCGGGTGTGGACTTATTGTAAAAAGGATCTCCTGAAGATGTTACTCCAGTTAAGGTGGAGCCCAACTGAATCAGGTTGGGCTTTAATCCAGATTAACTGGAATCCTTTACAAGCAGAATGATATTCAGACTTAGCGTAAGGCACAGGAAGAAGCCAAGTAGCACCAGAACCTAGAGGAGATAGGAGAAGATCTCACCATGTGCATTGCCATGTGACAGAAAAGCCTGGAACCAAAGATCACCAGCAGCTAGCCCCAGAACACTGCGGTCTTTCAGGAGAGAGCATTGCCTTGCTGATGCCTCCATTTTAGACTTCTCCTAACCTCAAAACCATGAGTCAATAAATTCCCATTGTTTAAGCCAACCCATTGCATGGTATTTGTTTTAGCAGCTGGGAAACTAAGGTAGAGGGGTTATAGTACTGACCTCAAAGGGCTGCCATGAGTATTCAAAGAGAAAATTCTGCAAAGTGCCTAGCAAACTTAGGTGATAAAGTTAGCTCCCACCCCTTTCTCAGTGATTGACAGTGTTGCAGATCCCAAAAGAAGATTAGAGAAATTTCTACAAGGCCCAATCAATAGCCCATGTATGGAGTAGGGACCAAGGGGTGGGTGAAAGTGGGCTCATTTTTGGGGAGCAAGGAAAGAGACACAAGGACTTCAAAATGTCTTCTAGCCTTTTAAATGTACTCTGGCTTTTCAAGGCAGGGAAAATTTGGGGAGTCTTCTAGTTCCTTAGCAACCAGAAATTGGTTTGGCCAAAGAGGACTTTTATCCTGTGAGAATTGACCAGTCTCTTCATATTATGTTTCTTTTTTGTGGTCGTTTTTTTTTTGTTTGTTTAAGCACATAATGATTCACAAGGGTATAAATTTAAATTCAGGGCTCCAGACAAGTTTGGGGCCTTGGATGTCAAGGCCTGAAAATTCAGGATCCTTTTGTCCTCTGAGTGTCTGAGGGTCTGCCTTCACAGAAGCTGAACCCTGATGTCAGGGGAAACCAGGATTGGGGGAATGTGAAAGTCACTGTTGAAATATGAGCATGGGCACCAAAGGTAGGTGGCTCAGCAGACTCTGTGCCCAAGCCTGAATTACTGTCAGAGGGACAAAATGGGCTAGCCAGCTTAGTCCTGCTCCTGTCATTGAAGGATAGACATAGAGGAGCTCTTTCAAAAACAGTGAAAGAAAGAAAAAAGTAGGGAGGGTTAACAGAATTGAAAACTGATTCTTTGGAAAGATTAATGCAGATAAACAAGTAAATAGTATACAGAATACAGTCCAGAAAAGGCAAATCTATAGAAGCCATAGTAGATAAGTGGGCTGCCTGAGGCCCAGGGTAAGAATGGGAAATGACCGAACCCCACTCCTGTAAGTTGGGATCTTTTGGGGGTGATGGTTGCATGAGTCTGTAAATTTACTAAGAATCATTGAACTGTACATTTAAGTGAATTTATGCTATGTAAATTATACTTCAATGAAGCTATTGTAAATACAGATGCAAAAATAGAAATGACTAGATACAATAGAAATTTCTAAAAATACTAAGGATTGTGGACAACTTTATGCTATTCATTTTGTGAACATCATTGAAATGGATAATTTCCTAGAAAATTGGCACAAAAAGAAATATATGTTTTGACTAGACCATTGTTATTTTTAAATGGTAATCAAAGACCATCCTCCCAAACAATCCCAAGCCCAGATGTCTTTACAGGTAGTTCTGCCAAACCTTCAAGAAACAGATAATTCCCAACTTATACAAGATGTTTCAGAAAATAAAATTTAAAAAGAGGAAAAGCTACTCAGCTCATTTTATGGGGGTAGTATATTCTGAATTCAAAATACAAATAAAGATAAAAGAAGGAAAAATTGTAGATGTTATAGGTACATTTCATATATACGTATAAAAATGTTTTGGCTAACTGAATTCAACTATATGTAAAATATATCACAATCAGGTAAGATATATCCAGAAATAGAAAATATTGTTAATCAGCAGAAAACTCATATGATTACAGCAACTCATGCCTCCAAATTTTTCAAAATGGATCATGAATTTTCATCATTAATCCAGGAAGTCTCTATCTGGATGCATCCCAGGGAATTCTAACCCAGATCCACAATGGGTCATGTTTAAGAAGGTTCATTGCCAGGACATTTGGGTTACTGAGGAGTTAAGACAACCTGGGTATCTATTTGTAAGACTGTGGTGGATGAACCATTGTGGACACACACCATGGAGGATTATGCTGAAATGAAAGCAATAGAGTAACATGGACAGATCGTAAAAACATAGTTGCAGGGAAGCAGCTGTGGCTCAATCAGTAGGGCTCCTGTTTACCATATGGGAGGCCCCGGGTTCGGTTCCCGGGGCCTCCTGGTGAGGGCAAGCCTGCCCGCATGGCGTGGTTGGCTGACCCAGCGAGCACAAGCAGCAAGGGGGGGATAAATGAATAAATAAATAAAATCTTAAAAAAAAAAAAAAAAAAAACATAGTTGCTGTGGAGCAGATGTAGCTCAGTGGTTAAACTCCTGTTTCACATATACAAGATCCTGGGTTCAATCCCCAGTACCTACCCCCCACCCTACCCCCCAAAAAAATAGTTGTTTTAGTTTTCTGGCTGCTAAAGCAAGTACCATGCTATGGGATGGCCTTAACAATGGGAGTTTATTGTCATACCATTTTGAGGCTAGGAAAAGCCCAAATCAAGGCGTCATCAAGGCAAATCTTCCTTCCAAATGACTGGCATTCTAGGGCTGGCTGCCAGTGACCCTTAGTCCTGGATTCCTCTGTCACATGGCAATGCACATGGCAGTGTCTCCTGGCCTCTGCCTTTTCTTCTGAGTTCCATTGACTTTCAGTTTCTTGCTTCCCATGGCTTTCTCTCTGTGTGTCTGAATTTCATTCTGCTTATAAAAGACTCCAGTAATAGGACTAAGACCCATCCAGATTAAATTAGGCAACATGGTAACTGAAGTGACTTCATCAAGAGGTCCAGCTTAAAATGGGTTCACACCCACAGTAATGGATTAAGTTTAAGAACATGTTTGGGGTGGGGGATACATAGCTGCAAACCACTACAATAGTAAAAGAGGAAAAAGTGAGAAACCGAAAAGGTATATAAGAATTGTCATTTACGTTAATTAAAAATCCATGCATACACCACGCCTTTTACAATAATATGTCAAATGAAAATATTAGAGGAGGAAAGCATGAGAGTGGCTATGGGGAGAATTACTGAATCAATGAATCAAGCAAACAGTCCAGACAATCAATGAAAATTTACCATGAACTGAAGATCATGATTAATTCAACTACTACACTAGGGTTTTAAAAACAAATTTGCTATTGGATGGTAGTGTTGGTAGCACAACTTTGTGAATGTACTTACCACTGAATTGTGTGTTTTACAGTGGATAAAATGGGAAATTTTAGTTTATATATATGTTACCAGAACTAAAATTTTTAAAAAATACATAGATCTGTAAAACACAAAATGGTGAAGCCTAATAAACTATGGACTACAGTTAATAAAATAATTATAATATTATTTCATCAATTGTAACAAAAGAATCACACTAATACAAAGTGTTAATAATAGAAAAAACTTTGTGAGGGGGATATATGAGAACTCCGTCCTTCCTGCATGATTTTTCTGTAAACCTACAACTTCTATAATTTTTTAAAAAAACCAAAATAGAAAACCTCTCCAATGGTTTCCCAGCATGGATGTGTGGAATAAATACAAAACAAAAGAAAATAACAAACAAACAAAAGGATCTCTTTGTGAAGCTCTTTCTGAAACTGAAATAATTCCCTCTTATGCTTTAACACTACTTGCTTTATTTAGTATTTGACAGGACTGATTTTCACATGTATTGAGTTGCCTATTGTTAAAGACAGTGGTGCCTTCGCTTTTGGATTTCAATAACCAGAAACATTTTTTAGTGTGGATACCAACAGAGTTATCAAATAGTTATTTTGCTAAGAAAGGGAACTCTTAAAGTAAAATACAGGTTTCTCCCCAAAAGCCTTGTTAGCAACATCACACCAATTATCTATCTTATATATATATGTACACAATAATATGCATAACCCATTTTTCTTTGAGCTGGGAAAAATGTCCTTATACATAAGTGTATCTTAACCTTTTCATTATCATCTCCCTTTCCTGAAAAATCTTTGAGACATGTTTCCTAATCACCTCTCCCATGAAATTTTAATACCATAGATACATTGTATAGCTATCGGGAAAACTGTCACCCTGTTGAGAATGCATATGACATTCACCAAAGCCATCTGTGAACCGGAAGTTGAAGCTACTTGTTATGCAGTGACATTCCAAGATATATTTCCCCTAACTTTGCATCTGAAATTCTTCTTTCAGCAATTTGTTCTCATGTGTTCATCTCATTCACATCTAGTCTGTCTTCAAAGTAGCAAATATTTCTGACACAGCATATTAAGAATATAAAACATTATTTTTAAAAATTAAAATATATAGAACACCTGCTGTGGTGGTTTGAAGCTGTATGTACCCCCAGAAAAACATGTTTTAAATTTAATCCATCCAAAGTGTACAATAAAATTCATTTGTTAAAAAAAAATTTAATCCATTCCTGTGAGTGTGAACCTATTGTAAGTAGAACCTTTTGATGAGGTTACTTGATTTGAAGTGTGTCCCACCTTGTATTAGTCAGCCAAAGGGGTGCTGATGCAAAATACCAGAAATTTGTTGGCTTTTATAAAGGGTATTTATTTGGGGTAGAAGCTTACAGTCACAAGGCCATAAAGAGTAAGTTACTTCCCTCACCAAAGTCTGTTGCCACATATTGGAGCAAGATGGCTGCCAGTCTCTGTGAGGATTCAGCCTTCCTCTTCCTCTTAAGGCTCCATGGTCCCAGCTTCTTCCAATCTCAGCTGTAGGCTGGCATAAGTCTCATCTCTCTTCCCGGGGCTCATTTCTTTCCAGGCTTAGCTGCTCTGCTGTCTTCACAAGCCAGCTGTAAGCTATCAGGCAAATGGCTCTGTTCTCTCCCCAGGCCTCCAGCATCAAAACTAAACTCTGTTTTCTCTTTCTCCATGTATTTACTTCCTGTCTTTGATTTAGAATCCATTTATGTAGCCTACAACTATAGGCTAGCTGTAGGCAGGGACTCAAACTGAATCGCCCTAATGATGTGGTCAAATTAAAGCCCTAATCCTGATTTAATAAAGTAAAAGTGAAACCTCTGAGTCTAATACAATCTAATATTCCCAGAGGAACATACCAGTTTACAAACGCAATCCCATATCTGTTTTTGGAATTCATAAACAATACCAAACTGCCACACAGCTCAATCAGGATGGGTCTTAATCCTATTACTGGAGTCCTTTATAAGCCAAATAAAATTCAGAAAGAGAGAAGCAAAAGCCAAGAAAGCAAGAAACTGAAAGTCACTGGAACCTGGAAGAGAAGGGAAAGATAAGCAGATGCCGCCATATGCCTTGCCATATGGCAGAGGAGCCAAGGATCTCCAGCAGTCAGTCCCAGAATGCCACAGTCTTTAGGGGAGAAAGCATTGCCTTGATGATGCCTCGATTTGGACATTTTCCCAGCCTCAAAACCATGAGGGAATAAATTTCCATTGTTTAACCTGACCCATTTCATGGTATTTGCAGCCTAGGAAACTAAAACACCTGCTAAAGACAATATGCTTTTCTAAGCTCTAGGGAGGATGGAAAGTTGACTCAGATGTAGGTTCATCCCTCAGAGGAGTCTAGCACCGGTGGGGTGGGGAAAGGGGTCCAGGAGAGTGGATGAAGGTGTAGAGGGGGAGGTAATTTGTGTGAGTTGGAGATAGAGGGAGCCAGCCCCAAAATGCCATACTGTAACATTACGTTATCATCATGTAATTAAGTTTATTTAATCTTTCCTCTGGTGAGTGGAGAGTAGAAAGGAAAATGCTGATAAGGTTGGGTAAGAGAGAGATGTTCATTCATTCACTCACTCATTCATTCATTCAACAAGCATCTATTGAGAACTTGCAATGGGTGAGCATTACTCTCATGCCAACACTTCTCCCTGGGAGGACAATGAGAATGGGAGAGCGCTAACATTCTAACAGTAACGTGAGCTCCTCTACTTTGTCAGTCACTGCCATGTTGGCCCCTGCAACTCCAAGCTTGAAACAAATTTTGTCTCCTTTCTCAGACCTGGATGTCAGCAACACAGTAATGAGACAGGCACATTGTGTAGCAACCCAGTCTCTCCTGCAACTGTCTGACAGTGCTTAGAACCATTTGTCACACAACTAAGCAATGAGCTCACAACCGTAGCAAGGTGGCAATTAAGAAAATTCAAGCATATCTTCATTTACCCCAGTGGAGTTCATTCTTGACAGTTTGTGAAATTACAATGTTAAGTAAAAACATCACCAGAAACCTCTTAGCTTATTTGAAATCTAGTTAACTAGAAAATAATGAAGTAAATTTATATACCTAAATGATGTTAACAATTATGTGGAATGCCTGGGTTTTTTTCCCCCTTTGTTCTTTGTGTCTTTCTGTTTTTCTATCATCATTCTCTTTTTCATTTGATGCCCTCTGAAATTCAAAATTTTTTTACTTTTTGAGTTGACGTTTATCATTCATACATGAACATACATAAACAATAAACATATAGTAAAAGTTGTGAACTTATAAATCAAATATGCATATCATCATACAGGGCTCCCACACATCATTCCACCACCAACATCTTGCATTGTTGTAAAACTATTGTTACAAACTATGAAACAGCATTGTCAAAATATTACTACCAACTATAGCTAGTATCTTACACTTGGTGTATTTTTCCCCAACCCACCCCATTATTAACTCCCTGTATTAATATTATGTACTTGTTATAATTAATGAGAGAACATTCTCGTATTTGTTTTGTTATCTTTGATTTAAATAGCACATTAGGTTTGGTACTATGTCATAGGTGGTTTGCTGTTTGCAGAAGCTGAAATAGAAGTTTATGGAAAGTCTGAACCTTTGCATTAGGATTTACCTAGGAATTATGTTCTTAATTATTCCCATAAATGCAACTGATGCATTGAGTGGATGATCCTCAAATCCTTTCTAATTGGTTTTGAAATAGAAGTTAACTATAAATATTAAAAAGCAAGGCTTCTCTGCTTAAGTGTTAGATGTTATTCTTTTGTAGCTCATTTGTAACTGAAATATATTTGTTCCATGTGCTATGCTGGAAAAAGAGCTGAGTCTAGGAATCAGGAATGGGGCTCTAACAAGGTCTGTTTTTTCCTTAACTAATCAATTTTATTGATACATATTAATAAAGCATAAATCCTTCCAAAGTATACAATCAGTGGTACTCGGTATAATCACATATTTGTGCATTCATCATTTCAATCATTGTTAGAGCACTTTCATTATTCCAATAATAATAATAAGCAAAAAACAAACAAAACTCATCACCTCTCAGTCTCTCTATTCTTCCCCTGCCGAACATAGCTGCTATTCTTTTTCCTTTTCTCTAGTATATTTGTATTTATATTTTGTAAAACTAGTCTTACATATGCAATATCACCCATACTCATGTTTTACTTGAGGTTTCACTATCTTGTAGAGACCCATGTTACAGTTTGTAGCTTTCCTCCTAGTAATATACATGACTTTAGACTTTCCCTTTCAACAATTGTCATACCCATACAATAGTACTGCTAGTTACAAACACCAAGCTATGCTTTAACCATTTCTTTTCATTTCCAAAGATTGACAAACAACCTTTTTACCAATTCTGCACAGATTAACCTTTAGCTTTCCATTCTCTACCCTCCTCCTATTTTCTGGTGACCTATATTCTAATTAGTAACTCCATGAGTTTACACAGTATATTTAGTTCATAATAGTACAATCACACAGTATTTGTCCCTCTGTGTCTGGCCTGCTTCACTCAACACAATGTCCTCCAGGTCTGTTTTTAACTTACTAGGTGATGATATCCATCAGGATAGGCTATATCATGCTGCAGTAACAAATGACCTCATGTTCTCACTGGCAGTTTATAGCAGCACAGGTTTATTTCTCAGTTGCTCTACATTGCTTTGGGCTTGATTGCATCTGTGCCTTGCTTCATCTTTGCTCCAGAACCAGGCTGAAGGAAAATTCCCTATGTGTGACACTACTTGTTACACAGGAGGTACAGAACATGGCAGAATAAGTGATGGCTCTTAAAGCTCCTGCTTGTGAGTACTACACATCCTTTCTGCTTATATTTCACTGACCAAAGCAAATAACATGACCAAACTTGATGTCAGAGGAGTAAAGAAATAACATCATTCTACAAGGAGGGGTAGCAAATATCTTGAAGAGTAACAATCAACCCAAGTAACCTTGGGCAAAGCATTAGACTTTACTTTTCTTATCTGTAAAATGGGTGGGTAGGACCGGCATCTCTGAACGTCCTATGAGTCTAAGAAAAAAGAGTGTATATCTTTTGGGAAGCTGGGGAAGGTACATATTGTGAAATTCGGGCTAAGATTAAATATTAACTCTGGAAAAAATGTACAAAACGGTTATCTCTTCTGGACCCAAGTAATGCCTGTATTACATGAGGTGAAAGAGTAGCAAGAGTTGCTTGATTTTGAAAGAAAGTTTCACACAGGGCTAAGTAAGCCATCCAAATGACATAACTGAGGCATGCTAACATTCTCACCAGAGCCAGAGATCCCCACAAATAAAGGCACATCTTTCTGTTAAGCCCCTATAACAACAGATATGGGACAAACCAGTGCTGTTGTCTCCTTAGCAAAGAGTTGATGCATATTGTCCAAGATGGCAAAGGAATAGAAAAGGGCTCAGACATTTAGAGGTCTCCCCCAGAGTCACAGTGAGATTTATTCTGGGTATCCAGATGTTATAGAGAGTGGAGTAGCTATAGGAACAACTTTGATAGGGAGCAAAGGAGAAGTGCTATCTGCGTTACGGATTAAACTCTATTTACTTTATGTTTGTCCTTCAAGCCACTGATTTGGATAATTCTTGACCCCAATTTGACTTTTTCCTAGGTAGCCTATTATGATAAGTTTTTAGCAATGTGAATTGGGATCTATTTAACAAAAGATAGAACTAATGTAGCAGGGAAAAGCCATATTACTTCAAGGTCTTATGGACATGAGGGATTTTTATAGGGAGGTTTGCTGTACTGTTTTGGTTCTGTGGCAAAATAGTCGCTGTCTGTCTTGTACAACATAAGACAAATTGTATAGAGGACTACTTGAGGCATAAACAGCAATATTTGGGCATGTGAAGCAGATGTTTCTCAACACATCTGTTCAATGATCTCACTCTTTCTTATACATCTATACCTCGTGCCTCTTGGAAGTTGGCTCAGTAAATATTTTCAATCACAAAGGCCAAGTCATTCCCAAAATACTAAGCACTGAGGACTCAGAGGAAAGAGCCAGATTAAATTTCCCAGTCAAGTACCCTGTTGGCCAGCTGTGTCCAGAGCGGCCCTTTCTCTGATGCATTAAGCTGTCTCTTCCTGTAGAGGTGTCTTACATCCAGCAGACAGGTGGCTATGATATATGCCCCTGAACAGGAGAGCAGATAAAGCTAGAAGAAAAATGAAGGGATTTGCCAAGCCCTCTGTGCAAAATAGAGACCTTAGCCAAAGGAACAGGAAATGCGCTATTCATCTTGGTCTGTCATTGCTGCTCCTGCTTCCTCGGGATGTTCTCACGACTCGCCGGTTGCGCTCTGAAGTGTCTGACTCTGAAGCAGGACCTAGGGCCAGGATTTCTCAGCTTTGGCACTATTGACATTTGGGGCTGGATAACTCTGTGTTGTGGAGGGTATCGTGTGCATTGTAGAATATTTACCACATCCCTGATATCCACCCACTAGGTACCCATGACACACCACTCCAAGTTGGGATAAAAATGTCTCCTGACTTTGCTAAATATCCCCTGGGGGTAAAATAACTTCCAGTTGAGAATCACTGGCCTAGAGGATGTGATTCTTGAACCACCTGAGCCACTTGACTGCTAGTTGGAGCAGACAGGCACGGCACGCTGCAAATTTAGTGTTTAAAAGTGTTAAAGAATGATCAATAGTCTGGCTCTCCCAGGTTAGTAATTATCTTTGTTGTTATTAATTTTCTAAAGCAACTCAGTCAAATGAGTCATTATTATTTCAATCCCTCCGCCAAGCCTGATTGATTTTGCTCCCCTATTGTTTCTAATTTCATGTAATGTCTGATTACAATAGAGAAGTATTCAATACAATTCTCATGTAAGAGTCATTACAAATAGGCTTATTTCTCAGCTGTAAGTAGG
Source organism: Tolypeutes matacus (assembly GCA_026826555.1). NCBI lineage: Eukaryota > Metazoa > Chordata > Mammalia > Cingulata > Chlamyphoridae > Tolypeutes > Tolypeutes matacus. Next base: position 2,409,000 of record JAKSZT010054406.1, read on the forward strand.
AATGGACGAAGGGTTTTATATCACTTAATTGAAATAAATGTCTTACTAGAAATAAAATGCCTAACCACTCCATCAATTGATAGAGTGGTAAAAAAAAAAAAATCCAAAATAAGCCAATATAGGGACCTACTCATTTTTAAATATGTTAAAGACTCACATTTATAATTTGCTTTCATTTACATGTTACAAATTAGAGCACCACTTCAATGAAAACATGCCCTTAAGTGGTGTAATTCTTCTCACTGGGGTTCTTAGAATGTGTCTGCTAGATCTGTATGGTATTTGCTCCTCTCTGAAAATATATCTGGAGCTCCCGGATATATGTGAACAAATCTTGACGATATAAGGCAGCGTGAAAGGAATGGGCTTTAAGCCTACCATGTGTCTGAGTCCTGGCAATAACTTAGGCATGTGGACGGCACATTCCCTTGCTCATCTCCCACGGATCTTAGCACTAAGTACATTGCAAGGAGAGCACCTGACCAAGGCGAGTGTCAGGGCAAAGTTGGCCCGTTGTGCTGTAATGCTGTCTTCTCATCATATAACACAGCCATAAAATGACTCTTATGAGCCAGTCACAGAGAGACAGTGGAGGCATGGGGATAGAAGGCATGAAAAAGTGAGGAGCCAGGCGGATGGGGTCTAAATTCTAGGGGGGGCCTTCGTTAGGGGCGGGGGGATGTCTCTTTTAGATTAGACGGTGCTTTTACCCAGGGCCTGTGCTTTTGGTTATAAGGGCTGAGCCAACAGTTAAGCACTAGAATTCACTGTATTAAAAGAGCCACGATGAGGAGTTTCCACGGTCATTATGTGGTCACAGATCTAACTACCTGATTTCAAATCCTTGCTCTGCTATTCACTAGTTTGTGGTCTTAGGCAAGTTCCTTAATCTCTCTCTGCCTCAATTTCTTCCTCTGAAAAAAAAAAAGAGGATAGCATAATAATACCTATATCATATAGGTTTTTCTAAGGATTAAATGAGTCAAAATGTATAAGGAGCTCAGAACAGAGCCTGGCACATAATAAGTGTCATTATGGTGTCAGTCATGGCCACTGTTTTTGCTGGATACCACCCCTTAAAGGAGCTAGATGTGTCCACTCCACTTCACTGACATTGCAGGCAGTGTATAATGAGATACTCTTCAATCATGCCACAGGATACTGTTTTCTTGCCCTCATTTATAAACTGCCTCTCTCCCCAAGTGAAAACCATGCAACTCTTCAGGGATTCCCAAATTCATACATGCTCCTTACTTTCTAGAAAACCTCATCCTAAAGCCCAATTCTTCTAATAAGCATGCTCTGATTGATTCCATAAAACTTTCTCTCTCTCTTTGCAAATTTTATTCTATTTGTTATATTAATTAGTAGATAGTTACACATTTCCTTAAAATGTTTTCTTGGTGTCTTCCATAGAAGTGACTTACTATTGGGGATTAAATCATGTCCTCCACACAAGGCACGTTCAGGTCCCAACCCTTTGTCCTGTGAGTAGGAACCCATTTTGTATAGAAGACCTGTGATGATGTCATTGGTTAAGGTGCCCAAACTGAATGAGGCTGGCCTTAATCCAAAACAGCTGAAGTTCTCATAAGCAAAGAAATTGGACACAGGAAGAGAAGCCATGGGAAGCAGCCAGAAGCTGGAAGTCAATGAAAGAGAAAGAAAAAAAAACACCGCCATATCCACTGCCATATAACAGAAAAGCCAAGGAACCCCAAAGACTGCTGACTAGCCAGAATATACCAACCCCAGGAGAAGGCAAGCCTTCTAGCCTCTGAGACCATAAGCCAATAAACTCTTATTTTTAAGCCAAACCATTGCATGGTATTTGTTGTAGCAGCCAGGAAACTAAAACAGTTGCTTTATAACCTGAAGCTAGAACTATGTTTGTTTTATATGTTCCCATAGGATCTATTTCTCAATTCTGCACACAGTGAGTGTTCAGAAGTGCTAATTAAAATTGTACACACATAAGATGATACAAATTCGCTGTCAGTGCCATGGCCGTTTATTTACTTGAATTTGTATTACGTCAGCCTGAAGGCCTTTGAATCAGGGAGCAGCAGAATGCAGATTATCAGTCGAATTATCCTATAAGAAGGAGTAATTTAGCTGGATTTTTGGTAAGTATGGGCCACATATATTCATCTTTCGCAAAGTCAGATTTACTTTTGGAAGCCATGAAGATATCTGTAATTCACAGCTTAACTCTTGGGCACATTATGCTGGTATGTACTCCAAGGTTTATGGTAAAATGACAATATTCTTTCCCCAGAGAGGTTGGTAGTAAAATAAAGTAAGTGGATTTCTTAAAAGTATTTCAGTTCATCTTGTGCTCCTTTCAGATAAAGGATCTGTTGGGTAGCATGAGAGTGATTTTTCCATACTTCTTCTGAGTGATAATGGAAGGTTCTCACGTAACCTAGAATGTATTTCCTCAGACCTTACTTGCAGATAGATAGTAGCCAATACCAGCCTTTTGGTTTTCCAAACCCTGCCATCAAGATGCTAATTATTTCACATTAAGTCTCACAGTCTCATTGGATGTTGGACCTGAAACTCCTGCCTCACCTCCTTCCTCCCATTTTGACAATTTAGAAAGCTAACCCTCAGGAGGTGATGTAACTTTCCAGGTCACACAGCTGGGAAATATGTATTTTCCTTCCTCTATTACAGGAACAGGGTGAAGAGAAAAGAAATCTCTATCAGGCTCTTTAACCTCTTTAGAAGAAAGCTCCATAGAAATGCAAGACACTGTAACTAATAACATCTTCTGCACTGCCTTGGCACTAGTGTGTGGGCTCAAGAGTCACAGTAGCTTCAATAGAGTGTTGGGATGGGAGGCGGCTGTGGCTCGGTCAGTGGGGCTCCCGTTTGCCATGTGGGAGGCCCCGGGTTCGGTTCCCGGGGCCTCCTGGTGGGGGCGGGCCTGCCCGCACGGCGTGGTTGGCTGGCCCGGCGAGCGCGGGCAGCAAGGGGGGGATAAATGAATAAATAAATAAAATCTTAAAAAAAAAAATAGAGTGTTGGGGGTGGTTCCAACTGCCTTGAGCTAGGTGTTGACAGAAAAATAACACAGCACGAGTTTCACAAGGACATGCTATATTCCTCAGCACCTTCCAGTTGTGAGAGAATCTAACTTAAATCCACTTAAGTACAAATGGAAAATAATGTGCTCCCCTAAGTAGGTGATGCAAGGGTTAGATGCAGGCACATCTCAATCCAGGGATCAAAACAGCATCATCTATACTCTGTCTCTCCATATCTGGTGTCTTAGTTTCCTAGTGCTGCTAACAAAGCACCACAATCTGGGTGGCTTAAAACCACAGGAATGGATCGTCCCGCCATGCTGGAGGCTAGCGGGCTAGAAATTAAGGTGTCCACAGAGCAATGTTCCCTTCACCAGGAGTCCTTGGTATTCTTTGCCTCCGTTGTCACATGACCTTCTCTCCTTTTAAGGAAACCAGTCATATTGGCCTAGGACCCACCGTATCTAATTTGGTCTCATCTTAGCCAATAACATCTGCAAAGACCCTATTTCCAAATAGAGTGGGGGTTGGGACCTAAACATACTTTTTTCTTCCCTCCCCCTGGTGAGGTAATGTTTCAGGCGTTTGCGGGGCACTACGCCCCACCTTCTTCCCGGACCCAACTTCCCCATTTCTCTCAGCCTATCACAGCACTCCCTCAACAGCCATAACCTTATTTGGACATGTTGGCCTTCTCCTCTAGCCTCCCCCCTCCCTCCCAAATCTTCCCTCCACGCCCAGCAACAGCTTCGCCCTATCAGAAGACAACACGCTCACCCCCGCCCAACACTGCCTATAAAACTGCGCAGCTCTCCCTGAATAAAGGTCTTACCTTCCAGCAAGCAAGTGAGTGGTGTCTCTTCATTTAGTACTGTCAGGGAGACCACAGGGCACCAAACGGCGACCCTGTGACAACTTCTCCTTAACCTCCGTGAAGACCAGGGAGCCGGGCCTGCGCTCTCCTGACAACTTCTTCACCCCCCCACCGTTCCCGGAGTGCACGCCAGACGGTCCACAACTAGCTCGTGTCGCTCCCCGGGCTGCAGCAGGGCTGATCACCCTCAGGCCCGGAAACAAAGCGGCACCCTGGGGCTTTTTTTTTTTTTTTTTTAATATTTTAAAAGATGCTTAGATCACATAAATCTAAACATATCTTTTGCAGAACACCCAGATTCTGCAAACCTCTGGCTTTGTTCTCAGATGGGCTTTTCCCGTGCATGACAAGGTGGCCACCAGAATCCCCAAGCTTATGTTGTTCTTGTGACCCCAGAGAGAGATTGTGTATTTCCTAATAGCACCAGAGGAAGTCATAGATGGGACTCCCAGTGGCCCAACGTGATGCAGCTGCATGTCCCTCCAACAACCACTAGCCAGAGGAATGAAGTAATCTGACTGGCCAGGATTGGCACATGTGCCCAGCCTTGGTGCTGGGGCAGAGAGGAAACTCCACCAGAGCCACATTTACTGAGAAGAAAGGATTAGGAATTTCCCTAAAAGATGGAAGGTGTTTTATCTATTTACACACACACACACACACACCTGTGTTTACAGCCACATCTTTGTCTACTGCACCTATTTCTGACATAGCCCATGCTTTGGATTCAGCAGGGCCTAAAGGTCCTTATGGATACTGTTTAGAGTCAATTCTCCATCTCTCTCAAGGTTCCTTAAGGATAAGGACCTCTTTTTCTACTTTGACCAGATAGTGAAGAAAATCAATGCTGTGGCTCTGCTTGCTGCTGGGCTTATGACCTACAATTTGTTTCTGACTTGGACAGCTGCAGGGTGCACTTGGTCTCATAGAGTTGTTGCTATAAGTGGTAAGAAATGTTGGAGGCTTATGGAAATGACCACTGACCTTCAGGGATTCACATGGCATGAGACCAGGGATTGCAGGTCCTTTTTAACCTGAAATGTATTGTGTGTTTTAAAGGAGTCTTAGAAGCACCTTCATCAATTTAACAAATATTTATTGAATCCAGTCATTTGCCAGGTGTGATTGTAAGCAAGAGCTCACAGGTAAATGAAGCAGACCACTGCCTGTTCTCATGAAGCATGCATTTCCATGGTGGAGGGAGAAAGGAAATAAGTAAAACAAATATGAAAATAAGAATGGGGTGATATGAAAGGGTGACTAGGCTCTTGACAGAGCATTCAGGGAAGGGCTCCTTGGGAAGACCAGCCTTGAGCTCACATCTAAATGTCCAAGAGGAACAATCCATTCAAAGATTTAGAAGAGAAGCTTTCCTGGCAGAGGGGTAATCAAAGGCTCTGAATTGGGAAGAATCTTGGGTGCTAATGAAAAGAAGGCTAGTGTGTCTGGTGCACAGTGAGTTAGGAGGAAAAGAGGGCAGAGAGAATGTCAGGAGTTACCAAAAAGGACCCTGGAAGTGGAGGGTAAGTTTCCATAATGGGTGTAAATGAGATGGTTTTGGAAGCTTATTTGCAAGACTGCAATTTAATCTTATTTGAGTTTAGGAAAGATCACTATGGCTGATCTGTGGGAAATAAAATGTGTAGAGCCGTGATTTTCAAAGTAGGCTCCTTGGAGCCCCAGCAGCAGTATCACCTGGGAGTTTACTAGAAATGCTCAAATGAATCAGAAACTCTGGGGTGGGGTCCCAGCAATCTGCCAGGCAATTCCGATGCTCATTAAAGTTAAGAACCACTGTGTTGGGGTAAGAGGGACAGGAGGAAGACTCCTTAGAACACTATTGCAGTCATTCATGCAAGAATAATGGTAGCTTGGGCGCCATTATTTATCTACTTATTAGCTATGTAAATAGAAATAGACAAATTCAGTACCTATTTGGTAGGAAAAATTGAGAAGACCTGGCAATGGATTGATTGTGGAGGTGACCTGGGGCGGGGGCTTGCGCTGCTGCCCTTACACACGTATCCCTTGCTTCCCACACGCCCTGAACATGCAGGCAAAGCAGCAAGAACCTGGAAGCCCAGCGTGGGAAGAGTGGGAGGAGCCGGATGACTGAGTTATGTTGTGGCTCTGCACATCATAGTTCTGTTTCCTTGGTATAGTCACTTCTTCCCTCTGAGCCTACAGTGTTCTCAACTGTAAAATGGGATTACTGCTAGCCTGCCTCAAAAAGGTGGGCATTAGTACCAAGTCTTGACTCTGAACAATTAACTACCATGTAAATAGCCATTGTGAGCAGTAGAGTGGTTGTTAACATGGTTTATACTGGGACATGGACCTACATACCATTTTGTGGAACTCCACTAAACAACTTCCTTTCAATGGTATCCGTTAATCCTTACGGTGAAGTTTGTAGATAGCTGTTGTTCAAGCACAATCACTTTTTTACCTTGAAGGGTGTGTCTGGTTAATGTTGAGACTTTGAAAATGCTCTTCCCCATGCACAAAAAAAAAAAAAAAAATGATCAATTTGTAAGACCCTTTGCTAAGCACTGTTTAGAATACAAACATAAATAGAATCTGTTCGCTGTTCTCAGAAGAGTTTATAGCCTAATGAGATAAAAAATGTATATGGAATGTTAGAAAGGACATAATTATATCCTATAGAAGTTCAGAACTATCAGGAATTTCCAAAGTTACCCAACTTCCTTAAGACTTGCCTATAATGTGTAACGTATTACTAACTCTCCCTAACTCCCAAGTGTTTTCCTTACATCTCTGAAACACCCCAAGTTTCAAAAGAAAATAAACAGTGTGGAAACCTCTTTCAAAGACCAAAGGTTAGCAAATCTGGTTCTGAATTTTGATGAGGAGAAAAATGGATTCTGTACATCACTGACCAGTGTGCTAAGAGTAATCTCAGACAATTTTCTAGAACATAATATCAAAAGAGACGTATGGCAGGTCTGAGATCTGGCACTGCAGAGGGAGGCTTTGCCTCAGAAATTTTTCTTAGAGTCACCTAAATTTGGCAGTAAATACTCAGGAATGTGCTGGGCCTGTTATCTACTAATTAATTATACCTGGTGATAGGTGGAACATAGCCAAACTCTTAAGGGCAGCTGGAAGACAAGGAGGATATAAAATCCTTTGATTATAGGATAGTGCAGACATTTTGCTGGGGGGCGGGGAGAGGCTCCAACACTGCATGAAGGTGATGCCAACTGTTGGTCTCATGGGGGAATTTTAGGGGTCAAGAGCATGCAAATTGTCCTCTGCATTGAGTAAGTTACCTCTAAGCAGATCTTTAGCTTTATCCTTTGCAGTTAAATAAGATGTACACCTTTTTCCCTGTCTGTCAATGTCTTTCCATGAATCATGTACATTGAAATAAGCACATAGATGGTTTCAGAGATGTTAGAAAAGGAAGGAGTGATCACCTTCCATGCTGGACTAAATTCATTTCCCTTTTTGAAAGGGTTTCCAGAACAGAGGATAAATAATTGTAGGAGAAATACTAAACTGAAGTTCCAACAAGGGATTGACCAGTTCTCTCATGTGATGATTGTAGACAGATACATAGGTATATATTAGAAGACATGGCAAATTAAGAGGGTTCATCAGTGGTTGGAAAGCCAGTCCCTAAGGGTGCAGATTAGTTGATTTTCACTGATTCCCACACCTGTGTCTTAAGGCCTGGTGCAATGTGGTTTATCTGTGTAACAGGACTGATGGAGCAGACTCCAGAGATGTGCAAAGTCGGCACCAGGTAAGCACAAATGAGCATCGGTTTGGTTCTACCTATGATTTGGGAGGCAGCACCTTGTGTAGGTAGGTGGATATGTGAGGGGTCAGATATGAAGATTTATAATGAGGCATACAAAGCTAACACACAATGAACCCAAATCTGAAGACCATACAGTTATCAGAGATGAAGCAAGATTTGATCAAAGGGTAGGATAGACAGATGTCCCCAAGCACATTTATTGTCAATCCAGGTATATTTTAAATTGGGCTTTCTCATGTGGAAGTTTTTTCTAGGGAGATCGTAAAGGCACTTTAAAAGGGGCAGGTAAAGCCTCAGGTGAGTGACCAATGTAGTGACTAACCAACAGAGCTGTGCAATCATCCCAGTTTGCTGTTTGCGTGGGACTAAGGGAGATTCCAAGGATGTGGGACTTTGTTTTAAAACTGGAACAACTTATTCACTCTGAGGGGATACAAAACCATGTCACATGAGTTCATATTGGAATTTATTTCCTCACACACATAGTCATTATAACAATATTATTATATTAAAAGCAAATTTAATAGTAATAACTAACATTTACTGAGCACTTATAATTCGGCAGACAAAGCACTTTAGGTAAACATCCTCATTTAATCCTCGCAACCAGCTTATGAGCAGGCATAATTAATTTCCCCATTTTTGATGAGGAAGAATGCAAGGCTTACAATGGTTAAATAATTACCCATGGTCACCCATTCATAAGTGGCAGAACCCAGGAAGTGAACCTGAGCACTTAAATTCCAGAGCTTGCAACATTGAACTCTTCAGAAGATGTAAAGGGACTCCATAGCTGCTTCAGTATTTGAAAGGCTGTCATGGGGGATGGTGGGGAATGGGCATATTTTATGAAACTATGGTGGATGGCAAGTGTGTGAAATCATGGGGAGACAGAATTCTCAATTTCTGAACTGCCCAGAATGGAATAGGCCAGTCCAGAAGAGAAAAATTCCCTGAGATTGGTAGGAATGCTTAGAAAAAAATGTGGACTTTGCATAATTGGCCTAATCTTTAAAATCCCTCCTGCCAATGAAATGCTATATTTTTTATTTCTTTTTCTAGCAAGGTCAAAATTTAGAAAGGACTCTCCTATGCATACCCTCAAAATTGATTTTTAAAACACAATAGAAAGGCAACTTATTTTATTTTACAACAAAACTTATAATTCATCATAACCCTCCATGCTTTTTAAATAAATGGTAATGTACCATATGCCCCCTTCAGTTCAAGTTTGAGTGTAAATCATAAAAAGTCCATAATCCAAAATGCTTTATGTGTTTTTATGATCACAGAAGGCTGCCTTGCCTTCTATTCATGATTAATTTTTTTTGATGGCTCCCTCTAGATCTTAGAAAATAATTAAAACTAATGAACAATCCACAACGGCAATAAAGCAATGAGCATATTGTTTCCTGTCTGGGTTCCAAGCCTGATCAAAGGGAAGATTCCCTGAGACACTACCACTCTGATGTTTTGTACTTAGTTTCCTGACCACCCACTGTGACCAAATGACATCTACAGGGAAAATCATGAATTAAAAAAATTTAGCACTTTATAGAATAGTTAGAGTTTGCAGAAATACAATTAGTTGGTGTAACCGCAGATTCCCCAACAGAGAAGGATACTAAGATATGCACTTTTTATTTTCTCTTACCATTTTCCTCTATCATCAGTCGATTAATGTTCTCATTAAACCAGATCGCCTGATCACACATATCACATAAACCAATATACCTGCAGAAAAAAAAAAAAAACAAACAAGAAGGCATTCACAAATTACCATTTTACCATAGTTTCCCAAGTTGTCTTAAGTATTTTCAACAGATATTGTAGAGGATCTTCTATTCAGCAATTTTCCCTGGCAGAGAAAAGAAGAAAAGCAAAGCATTCAAGTTAAGTCAATTATTTGGGGGAGGAATTGAATTATGAGATGTTTATGTAGAAGGCAAGAGGGGGGTAGAAATTTGGAGAAGCGTTGATCACTTCCATCCATTTCCTATTGTTTATTACATAACTACATCTACAGAAAAGTGGCTTGACATTTTTGGTTTACAATGACATTAATTTAACTTGACCAGTGAAGCAATTAACAATTAATAGTCAGTCAAAACAGAAGCTTTGTCTCTTTTTTTTTTTTTAACTGCAAATGACTTAAAAAATAAATAAATCCCATACATTAAAGATACAACCCAAGTGAATCAGATTTTAACATCAGCCACAAAGGGCATTTAGATATTAAGAATAAAAATATAGCCAATTCTTAAATGTCTTGAATTTGATTACACTTTGGTGTCTTCTTAGGCCCTTGAGCTTCTTTCTTTCTTTTCCCCTTTTTATGTTTATTGACTCCAAATGGGGAGGAAGGAACCACAGATGTTCCAGAAGCACTTTTTAAAAGACTTTTATATAAAAGAGTTGCCCAGGATTTGGCTGGATTTTATTCATCCAAGCTTGCTCCACATGCTCATTGGCAGAGCAAATGGAAAGTTGACAATATAGTTCCAGAACCCTAAGTTAAGAAGCTTCCTTTGATTCATCAAAGGCAAAAGCAGTGACAAGAGTGACATTCTGCCTTTACAACCCCCTCAGTCATTCCACCTTCTTCTGGCCGTATTATAGAATCGTAAAACCTCAGAGATGGAAAAGACTAGTCCCTAACCCCTCAAGTCAAAATCTGCTATCAGGAAAGGATCTCACAGGCAGGTTTTCAAATCTTCTTCATTGTAGAATAAAAGATTTTATTCTAGAATAAAAAGATTTTGTGGGTATATAAGGACAGCAAATATCTGTTGGTAGGAGCAAAGTCTTAGGGGATGGGGGGATTTCCAGAATTTGAAACCACCTCAAGTGCTGAAGACATATTTGATACACTACACACCAACACTGTAGGTATGGAAGATTGCCCCTGATCCTTATAAATGAGCAAGGGCAGAGCTCTTAACCAGAGTTCCTTGACAAATGTCTAGGTCAGAGGTCAGCAGACCTCATCTCACAAGCCAAATCTCATCAATTTTATGTGGACTGCAAGCTAAGGATTTTTAAATGGTTGACAATTTTTTTTACAAACAATATTTTCTGACATGGAAATTATATGAAATACAACTTTCAATGACCATAAAGTTTTATTGGAACACAGTCATGACACTCATTTATGGATTGTCTATAGCTGCATTTACAGTACAGTGGCAGAGTAAAGTAGCTGCAACAGAGATTGTATGACCTGTAAAGCCTAAAATATCTAAAATATTTATTCTCAGGACCTTTAAGAAAAAGTTTGCCAACCCTTGGTCTAGGCCAATGGTTTTAAAACAGTGTCCTAAGGATCCCAATGGTTCAACAGAGCTCACCTCCAAGCAGAGTAGGGCAGGCATAACTCCAAGGAAGAGGTCCCATGGAAAATGGGCCATGTTCAACCAGAAGGTGTCGTTACTTGTTTTACACTTTCGAAAGCTAAGACTGATTTTACAAAAGTGTGAAACCATTGTGACAAGCAGTGAGTTTTTAAATTATAAGTTACTTTAAATCTTTCGTCTTAGCACTTTTCCAAATTAAATGCCTAGCAACAGGAAATAAACTTTCAAAAAAAAAACAAACCTGCTCGCATTCTTTCACCATAAAAACAGAGGTTTCTGTGGAAGAAAGTTAAGACTGGAAACTTGTCAGGATCCGGGACAGCACTAGTGATCCACCTTTTCTCCTCACTTCTCAGCACATCTCTCCTCAGATCTTCACTTCTTCCTACCTCTACTCTATTTTCCTCCTCTCTACAAACTCACATCTTAACCACTACATGTTTTCCTATGTTATTCTTAAATGAAGCTTACTAGTGACTTTGGCTTGTCATGGCATCCTTTTACCTTCTGCTACAATACTTTTTTACAAAGTCTTTCTGTTTATCTCCAAGAGAAAAAATCTAATGTTTAAAGGCATGGACTTTGGAGCCAGACTGCTGAGGTTTGAATCCTGATTCTGCCATTTACCAGCTGGGCAAGTTACTTAACTTCTCTGTACTTCAATTTCCACATGAATAAAATGGGAATAATAATTGTGCCCATTTCTGAAGGTGGTTGTGAGAATTAACAATATATGCAATGCACTCAAACAATGCTTACCATACAGTAAGCACAATATAGCTGCCTGCTCTTTTAAGTATCTGACTGGCTCATACAAAGCATGCTTTCAGACCACACAACCATGGGTAAGCCCCTGGTTAACCTAAAAGTGTACTGGTCTTTTGTGAGCAACCCACCCATAAGATTAATCAGTAGAAGCTGGGTCGTAGGGTAGGAAGATTGCGTTAAATGTCCCAATTCTTTGCCTATCCCTATATCCACTTACTTTGCTTTATAACTTTCCTATCATACTTCCCAAACCTTGATGCTAAGCTTGGAATGTGACTTGCTATGGCCAGTGGAAAATTAGCAGATATAATGTAAACCGTGGCTTGAAAAGTGCTTGCACAGCTGAGCTCACCCTCTTAATCCTCTGACATAGTCATGAGAATGTCATTCCCAAATTGACCTCCTGGTTGTAAGAGGAGGATGAAAAACATGTGGAACAGAACCAAACCTGGGAAAGCCCAGCCCATGTGAGCCAACCTCCATTCAACCTGTAGACTTATGAGAAAGAAGATATGATTATTGTTTTATATCAATGGGTTTTTGGGTTATTTGTTACACAGCATAAACCATTTTATGAAGGAAATTACTTGGTTGAACGTAGGAAGATATATAGTTATTCAATTGAAAAAAACGTACTCAGATACTTTTATAAAATATTTTTCACTGTATTCATCAAGGTTTTTTTCTTTCAAACTAGATAATTCAGAGTTCCTCAGTCTGTTTCTCTCTTCCCATTGACTCTCCCAGTTTCAAATTTTCTCAAGCCAATTTTTTTTCCTGTAAACTCACATATCTCTAAAGGCTGAAACAAGATGTTTTGCCTTGCCAGTGCAAATTCTCTTTGGGATTTCCTTTAAACTCATCTGCTGTCAAAGGGCACTGCAGGTGGTTTGCATAGCCGTGGAGGGTAAAATTGATTTTGAGATGTCCAAATCAGTGGGGTTCCTGTGGGGATTGAGGGAAAAGGAATGGATTTCCTGGAAACAGAGGAGCAGGCTGACTCCTAAATATTTGTAAACTAGAGATCTTTTCCTTAAAGAAAGAAAAAAAGAATATACAGACTCACATACGGAAACAACTGGTTTACTTCAAACCTAATCCTTCTTCATAGAAATCCACCTATTGAGGCTGAGGCTGGAGAAATGGAGCCAAAATAGTTTATATAAATTGAAAGTCGAGAATTTTAGACTTTGAGCCCAGATGTGTACATTTTCCAAATGGACAATCCAGACTCAAGATACAATTTATAATCAGCTGAACATGAAAGGTAGTTTTGCAGCATGTTAAGTACCTTCAGAGAAGGGATATGTAGCATTGTCTCTGCTTGTACCGTGCCTTCTGGGATGGTCTTCTGTTTTATTATCCCATGTTCTGAAGAGACAGTATTGAGCAATGGTTAACAGCGCTACTCTAGGGCTAGACTGCCTTGGTTCAAATCCTGAATCCACTACTTAATTGTTATGCAATATTAGACATGTTACTCAACTTCTCAGTCTTCTAATAAGGTTGCTATGAGAATTAAATTAGTTAAAACATTTAAAGTGCTCAAAAGAGTGCTGAATACATATTTACCACTCCTGCCTCTACCCTTTCCATGAATTTGCCATGTAGGTAAATAAATATTCTTTCATTTCTTCAGGTAGGGACTTCCATTTTCAGCTATGACATAATAAAGAGTTTGGACAACATCATACTCATACTTAATAGAAAAAAAAATTAGACAAACTGAAAATCAGTGACTTATCCTGGATTTTCAAAGAAATTGCTAGGGACCGCAGGCTTTGGGGGAGGGCAGGTATCCACCCTTTCATGGGCTTTACTTTCAGAAACTCCATCAGGTTCCAATGAAGAAGACCCCAGAAATGTCCCCTCCTGCTTTGACAGGATTAGGAAAAGAATAATCATTGTAAAATAGGCCCAGAGCCTTCTCCATAACAAAGGCCTATTCAGCAGCAAAAAACACTATGGCAGAGCCTTATCAAAGTAGGGAAAGGGCATTCCCCCAACTCCAGCCCTTCAAGCATTTTGCCTCACCTAAAAGGGGTGGAGAGGGAGAAACAACTCAACAGAGGCCAGGGCTTCAAGGAAATAGATTGGGAATACTGCAGCCAGGGAAAGGGGTATGAGGCAGAAGCGGGAAAAGTCTGTGCCACTGGACAAACACTTGTGAAGGTCACAGAAGATTATAGAGTTCTCCCTCGCCCTACCCTTAGCATAACAACAGGGCCCAGTATAAGAACAGTGTGCTGCAAGATGAACACTCTGTCTAAGGAGGAGTACTTAGGAAGACCAAAGTAAAGAGTAGAGACAAAAACAAGGACACTAGAGTAATTTGAAGCCTCTGTACCTTTAGCAACAGCAAACATTATGTACAACTCCTAACCAGATTACCATAAATCCTCATACTAAAGGCCTAGTTATCTCAATCACCATTACCCAATACAACAAAAAATTACAAGGCATGACAAGAGGCAAGAAAAAACACAATCTGCAGTGACTAAAGCAATCATGAGAACCAGGCTCAGATATGTCACAGATGTTGGAATTATCAAACAAGTTATGTAAAATAACTATGATTAATACATTAGTGGGAAGCGGCTGTGGCTCAATTGGTTGGGCTCCCATTTACCATGTGGGAGGCCCTGGGTTCAATTCCTGGGGCCTCCTGGTGAAGGCAAGTCGGCCTGAGCTGATGGCCCGCGTGGCAAGATGACACAGCAAAGGGAGACAAGCAGACACAGAAAAACGCACAGCAAATGGACACAGTGAGCACAAGCAGCAAGAGGGGGATAAATAAATAAATAAATAAATAAATAAATAAATAAATAAATCTTTTTTAAAAAAAATACATTAAGTATTCTAATGGAAAAAGCAGACATGCAAGAAGAGATGGCAATGTAAGCAGAGAAATATAAACTCCAAGAAAGAATGAAAGGAAATGCTAGAAATAGAAAACACTGTAACAGAAATGAAGAACGTCTTTGCCGAGATGATCAGTAGACTCAACACAGCCAAGAAAGAATCCATGAGCTTGAAGACAGGTCAGTAGAAACTTCCCAAACTGGAAGGCAAAGAGAAAAAAAAAAAGAAATCTATGAGAGCAGATCATCTAAGAATTGAGGGACTATTTCCAAAGGTATAATATACGTGTAACTGGAATATCAGAAGGAGAAGAAAAGAAGAACAGAGCAGAAGAGATATTTGAATAATGACCAGGGGCGGAAGATGTCCTTGGTTTAGGTGGGCACTCACCATTTCTCTCCCAGAGGACAGCTGACTGGGGACAGGATCCTGCCCAGGTGGTCTGTTCTGGGAGCCTGAGGAGTGAGAACCTTGGGGACATCGATCTGGAGGGAGCTGGACAACGAGGTGGACTGCTCAATATAAAATCCTGAGTTTTTTTCCCAGCTGGAAATCGTGGATGCAGATGGCTAAGCCCCACCCTCCCAGCACCCCGGTGAGAGGGAGCACTCTCCGAGAGTGGGAGGGTCCTGGCAAAAGGTGAGAGGAGTTTTTTCTATCAGTTTGGCTGCCTGGACCCCTTGCAGCTTTTTGGGAGCAAACCAGCTGGCTAGAAGTGGTGCCAGGCTGAGGAAAGAGGCGAATCTGCTGAGGAAGCCTGATTTACCTAACAGCCGAGGGACACAGAGGCTTGGCTCAGGAGGGGGCGGAGCCAGCCAATTTTATAATTCCTCACTGAGTAACAGTCTCAGCTCCCCTGGGGTGGTCAGGCAGTGGGAAGTGTTTGATAAGTTTCCACAAGCCTATTTAGGGTCCCCTCAGTGGAGGGGGTGGTCCAGAAGAGGCCTTCTTTTTGGTCCCTTATTTCTTCAAAAAAATTTTTTTTTCAATTTAATTTAATCGCTAAAATCTGCCTCAAAACCTGCAGAGAAAAGGCTGCAAGGTAATTGATTGATGAACTCAGGCTGAGAGGCTCCACAAGGGCCCAGGAAGGAACACTGTTCTTCCTTAGCTTTGTTTGACTGCTTGCTTGTGTGTTTGTTTGGTTTTTCTTTGTTTCTTTGCTTCTTGCTTTTCTTTCCTCTTCCACACACACACCCCCTTTTTTTTTAATTAGGTGCTGCTAGCTTGTTTCTTCTTTGCTATACTTCTTCCTTGATTTTCCATTCTCTGTGTATAGTGATTTTGTCTACCAATGCTATTTCTTTTCCTTCCTTCATCTTTCCACCTTCTGCTTTCTGTTGTGGTTCTTACATTCCACCTTTTTTCATTAGTCCTCAGCTTCACAGGTGTCAATTTCTATCTTGTCTATTCTATTTTCTTTTCTTTTCTTTTCTTTTCTTTTCTTTTCTTTTTTTTTATTAACTTTTTCCTTTCAGCCCTTTCTTTACTCTTTCCCTCTCTCCTCATAATTCTGACCTTTTAAATCATTTTATATGTTTTTCTCTATTTGGTTTTCCATTCCATTGTAAGTACTCCACTTTTTCCCCCCTATTACTGTACACTGCCTACATGAGTTAAATATTCATTTTACTAAGTCTGATATGGCCCCTCTTCTAACTTTTATCAATATTACTATTATCTTTTTTCCTTTCATACCTCTTTCGGTTCCTCTAGCTCTAATCTTTTTCCTTCAAGGGAACATAGAAAAATACAAGGAAATACAACAAGAAGAACAAAGTGTCAAAGAGAAAACTTAACACACACAGAACGACCAGCTAAATAAAACTCTAGAGCAGAGAGAGAAGCTAATCAACTGAATAAATCCATCAAGATAAAATGATGACCAGAGGGCAACAAAAAATTATAAACCATACTGGGAAACAGGAAGACATGGACCATTCCAATGAACAAACTAAAAACCAGGAAGAGATGCAAAACATCGAACAACTAATCAAAGCTGTCCAGAAAAATATCATGGACCAACTTAATGAAGTGAAGGAAGAGATTAAGGATATTAAGAAGACACTGGGAGAAAGTACTGGAGAAATTGTATACATACATAAAAAGATAACAGATATGATGGTGATGCATGGCACAATCCAAGAAATCAAAAAGACTCTGGGTTCACGTAACAGCAGATTTGAACAGGCAGAAGAAAGAATTAGTGATTTCAGACAGTACATCTGAAATCAAACAGGTAGTAGAACAGATAGATAAAAAGATAGAAAAAATCCAGCAGGGACTTAGGGACTTAACCGACAACACAAAATGCACAAACATATGCATTATGGGCGTCCCAGAAGGAGAAGAGAAGGGAAAGGGAACAGAGGAATGTTGAAAGAAATAACGGCTGAAAATTTCCCAACCCTACTGAGGGAGATGGATGTACATGTCCAGGACGCACAGCACACCCCAAACAGTATAAATCCCAACAGGCCTACTTCAAGACATATAATCATCAAAATGTCCAATGCTCAAGACAAAGAGAAAATACTCAAGGCAGCAAGAGAAAATAGAACCATCACATGCAAGGGAAGCACAATAAGATTAAGTGCTGATTTCGCATCTGAAACCATGGAGGCAAGAAAACAGTGGTATGACATAGTCAAGGTACTAAAAGAAAAAAACTTCCAGCCACAAATTCTCTATCCAGCAAAGCTGGCATTTAAAAATGATAGAGAGTTCAAAATATTCACAGATAAACAGAAATTAAGAGAATAGGCCAGTAAGAAACCTACACTTCAAGAAATACTAAAGAAAGTTCTACAGGTTGAAAGGAAAAAACAGGAGACAGAGAGTTGGAGAAGAGTGTAAGAACAACTAAAAAGACAAAAAGAGAAATAAAAACAACATATGACATACATAAACCCAAAGAAAATATGGCTGATGTAAGAAATTCATTGAGAGTAATAACACTGAATGTTAATGGATTAAACTCACCAGTCAAGAGACACAGATTGGCAGAATGGATAAGGAAATATGACCCATCTATATGTTGTCTACAAGAAGCCTACCTTAGACCCAGGAATTCAAGGAGGCTGAAAGTGAATGGCTGGAAACAATTTTACAAGCAAACAATAACCAAAAAAGGCAGGAGTAGCTATCCTAATATTGGACAAAATAGATTTTAAATGCAAAAGTATTGTAAGAGACAAAGATGGACACTATATATTAGTAAAAGGGGTAATCTCTCAAGAAGAGAGAACAATCATAAACATTTATGCACCTAATCGGGGTGCCTCAAAATACATGAGGCAAACACTGGAAAAACTAAGTGGAGAAATAAATGTCTCTACAATTATAGTGGGGGACTTTAATACACCATTATCACCATTAGACAGAACATCTAGACAGAGACTCAATAAAGAAACAAAGACTCTGAATAATACACTAGAGGACCTGGACCAAATAGACATATACAGAATGCTGCACCCAAATGCAGCAGGATATACATTCTTCTCGAGTGCACATGGATCATACTCCAAGATAGACCACATGCTAGGCCACAGAACAACTCTCAATGAATTCTCAATAAACTCTCAATGAATTTGAGATTATACAAAGTAATTTCTCTGACCACAATGGGATGAAATTGGAAGTCACTAAGGGCCAGAGAACCAGATTAGGCACGAAGATATGGAAGCTAAACAACACACTCTTAGACAAACAGTGGGTCAAGGAGGAAATCACAAAAGAAATCAGTAACTACCTCGAATCAAATGAAAATTACAACACAACATATCAAAACCTATGGGATGCAGCCAAGGCTGACCTGAGAGGGAAGTTCATAGCCATAAATGCATATATTAAAAAAGAAGAAAGAGCTAAAATTGAAAACCTAACTGTACACCGGAGGAAATGGAAAAACAACAACAAACTAACCCCAAAGGAAGTAGAAAGAAAGAAATAACAAAGATTAGAGTGGAGCTAAATGAAATAGAAAATAAGAAAGCACTAGAAAAAATAAACAAAACCAAAAGCTGGTTCTTCAAGAAGATCAATAAATTTGACAAACCCTTAGCCAGACTAACAAAGAAAAAGAGAAAGCAGATGCAAATACACAAAATAAGGAATGAAGAAGAGGATATCACTACTGACCCAACCGAAATAAAGAGTATCATAAGAGGATACTTTGAAAAATTATATGCCAACAAGAATGATAATTTGGAGGAAATGGACAAATTCCTAGAAACTCACAAGCAGCCTACATTGATGAAAGAAGAAATAGATGAACTCAACAGTCCAATTACAAGTAAAGAGATAGACTCAGTCATCAAAAGCCTCCCAACCAAGAAGAGCCCAGGACCAGATGGCTTCACAGGTGAATTCTACCAAACATTCCGGAAAGAGCTAACACCAATTCTGCTTAAGCTCTTCCAAAAAATAGAAGTAAAAGGAACATTTCCTAACTCATTCTATGATGCCAACATTACCCTAATACCAAAGCCAAACAAAGATACCATAAGAAAGGAAAATTACAGACCAATTTCTCTAATGAACCTAGATGCTAAAATCTTCAACAAAATACTTGCTAATCGCATGCAACAACATTTCAAAAGAATTATATACCATGACCAAGTGCGTTTCATCCTGGGTATGCAAGGATGGTTCAACATAAGAAAATTAATCAATGTAATACAACACATAAACAGACTGAAAGAAAAAAATCACATGATCATCTCTATAGATACAGAAAAAAGCATTCGACAAAACACAGCACCCTTTCCTGATAAAAACACTGCAAAAGATAGGAATAGAAGGAAACTTTCTGAACATGATAAAGGGTATATATGAAAAACCCAAAGCTAACATCATCTTCAATGGTGAAATCCTAAAAGCCTTCCCTCTGAGATTGGGAACAAGACAAGAATGCCCACTATCACCACTCCTATTAAACATTGTCTTAGAAGTACTTGCTCAAGCACTGAAGCAAGAAAAAGATATAAAGGGCATCCAAATTGGAAAAGAAGAAGTAAAATTTTCATTATTTGCAGATGACATGATCCTATATGTAGAAAGCCCTGAGAAATCTACAACAAAGCTTCTAAAACTTATAAAGGAGTTCAGTAACATCACAGGCTATAAGATCAATGCTCAAAAATCAGTAGTACTTCTGTACACCAATAATGAGCAATCTGAGGAGGAAATCAAGAAAAAAATAC
Organism: Tolypeutes matacus; assembly: GCA_026826555.1. NCBI lineage: Eukaryota > Metazoa > Chordata > Mammalia > Cingulata > Chlamyphoridae > Tolypeutes > Tolypeutes matacus. The sequence continues at coordinate 2,428,880 of JAKSZT010054406.1, forward strand.
CATTTACAATTGTAACTAAAAGAATCAAATACCTAGGAATAAATTTAACTAAAGTTGTAAAGGACTTATATACAGAAAACTACACAGCACTGTTAAAGGAAATCAAAGAAGACTTAAATAAATGGAAGAATATTCCCTGTTCATGGATAGGAAAACTAAACATCATCAAGATGTCTATCCCACCCAACTAATCTACAGATTTAATGCAATCCCAATAAAAATCAACACTATATTTTTAAGGAATTGGAAAAACTAACTACAAAATTTATTTGGAAGGGTAAGAGGCCCCGAATCACCAAAGACATATTGAAAAAGAAAAATGTAATTGGTGGTATCACACTATGTGACTTTAAAACATACTACAAAGCTACAGTGGTGAAAACCACATGGTATTGGCACATTGACCAATGGAACCGAATTGAAAGTTCTGATATAAATCCTTGCATATACAGTCATCTGATATTTGACAAGGTCACCAAGCCACTCAACTGGGAGAGAATGGCCTCTTGAACAAGTGGTGCTTGGAGAACTGGATATCCACATCCAAAAGAATGAGAGAGGAACACCATCTCACACCTTATATGAAAACCAACTCAAGATGGATCAAAGATCTAAATATAAGAGCCAAGACCATAAAGACCTTGGAAGATAATGTAGGGAAGCATCTACAGGACCTTGTAATAGGAAATGGTTTCATGAACTTCACACCCAAAGCACAAGCAGCAAAAGAAAAAATAAATGAGATCTCCTCAAAATTAAAAACTTTTGCACCTCAATGGACGTTATCAAGAATATAAAAAGGGAGCCTACCCAATGGGAGAAAATATTTGGCAACCATATATCTGATAGGAGCCTAATATCCTGCATATATAAAGAAATCCTACAACTCAAAAATAAAAAGACTAACAACCCATTTAAAAAATGGGCAAGTGACCTGAAAAGACACTTCTCCAAGGAAGAAGTACAAATGGCTAAAAAGCACATGAAAAAATGCTTGACATCTCTAGCTATTAGAGAAATGCAAATCAAAACTACATTGAGATACCATCTTACACCCATTAGAATGGCGGCTTTTAAAAAAACAGCAGACTATAAGTGTTGGAAAGGATGTGGAGGAATGGGAACCCTCATCCACTGCTGGTGGGATTGTGGAATGGTCCAGCCACTGTGGAGGACAGTTTGGTAGTTCCTCAAAAAACTAACTATAGATCTTCCATATGATCCAGCGATCCCACTGCTGGGTATATGCCCAGAAGAACTGAAAGCAAAGACTCGAACAGATATATGCACACCAATGTTCATAGCAGCATTGTTCACTATTGCCAAAAGTTGGAATCCACTCAAGTGCCCGTCAACAGATGAATGGATAAACAAAATGTGGTACATACATACAATGGACTATTACTCAGCTGTAAGAAGGAATAAAGTGCTAACACATGGGATAACATAGATGAATCTGGAAGACCTTATGTTGAGTGAATCAAGCCAGGCATTGACAGATGAACAGTCATGGCCTCACTGATATGAATAAAGGAAATTGAGCAGTCTCTGAGAACTATTGTCTGAAAGATAGGTGTAAAGAAAGAGAAAGAGAAGAGAAAGTTGTGAGCCATCACCCATATGGACGTAACCTATGGTAAAGTGATAGAGTGTATTTGTGTATTGAAGGGATAGGACAGGAGGGTAGCAATATATTGGGTTGGGTGGTGCAGGGTTGACAGGTGGGTAGATTGGGAAGGATGGGTTAGAATACCCAGGATACTGAGGGGAGAGATGGGAGAGGGACCAGGTGAACACTTGGGATTTGTGGGTATGAGGTTGAAAGAACAGAGGTGGGAATGCTCTTATGGCAATATGACAAGGAAGTGTCACTGCTTTAGGGTGTTGGTTGGGGGGGTGGCATTCGGGACAGGACGCATCTGGAGCAGGCTTCTAGAGAGTGTGTGAGTATTCATTCTGTCATAATGTGTTGTATCAGTGGGTGGAGACCCACACAATTAGAGGGAAGGAGATGGACTCCCATCTTTGGGAGGACCGATTTGCTCAGAAATAGACAGGTGGGCCTCTCCTAAGAGCAAGGGCGGTTCCTAATAGTGGAGGACAAACCAGTGTGTCATGAGTTCTTGTTGCATGTAACTACAAATCTTGTCATCCAATAAGTCAAGCCAGGGAGTCGTCGTGGGCCCCTGGGGGGGGGGGGTGAGGGAGGAACAGAATAGATCAAACGGGGTACTTGACCAAGTACAGGGGCAGTGTCAGGCAAAGGAGGATGATCCACTGATGGGCTCTTGTTATTGATGACTAGCCTTATGAGTCTTTGATCTTGAAATTGAAACTTAGCCTATTGTTATGGGGTGCCTAAGGGTTGCCTCCTGAGAGTCTCCTTGTTGCTCAAATGTGGCCTCTCTCTAAGCCAAAATCAGCATATGAATGCATTACCTTCCTCCTAGCGTGGGACATGACTCCCAGGGACGAGCCTCCCTGGCAACGAAGGATTACTAACAAGTGCCAATGGGCAATACGACTGGAAAAAGACCTTGAATAAAAGGGGGAAAAAGTAAAGACAAATGAGTTCATATGGCTAAGAGACTTCAAAGTGAGTCGGGAGGTCATCCCAGAGGTAACACTTATGCACATCTCAATAGGACCTCATAGGCTTCCAATGTGGATATCACCCCAAACAGGGGGCTCCTGAGGGCTCTGAAGACACCCAGGTCTTATTTCAGGGCAGATAGCCCCAGAGTTTTGTGTCTTATCAGTGGGCCCTACTTTGGAATCCTTGCTCCTGAGAATGATAGAGTTGGACCCAAACATGCCTTCCCTGCACATGGTCCATCTGTCCCTTCTATTCAAACCTATATGTGGTGCCAGAGTTTGTAGGTGTACTTCCAGAGACCAGAGTCTTTGGACTGTCCATGTGCCAGCTGGGCTCGGAATCTCGGTGGAGCTGCAACTCCTACTCTACAGCTCAATGGACTCACCCTGGACACTTGGTGGGGAGATGATTATGGAAAATGGCCACTCCAGGGAATGGAGAGAGCTTGCAGCTGCAGGCAGGATAATTCCATCTATCTTATCCATGGGATAAAAGCCCCCTCTCACTTGGAGGTGGAGTGGACATCACCATCTCAGACTCCTCAGGAATGGGGGAAGAGCTATGGACTAGAGTGGATTTACTGGTATTCTGTTACAGATATATTGTGATTCACGCAATGGAAGTAATTACAACATTAATGTGGAGCCAGTGGCCACTGGACGCTTTGGGGGCAGGGAGTGGGAAAAGCAGTTGTAATACAGGGGCTTTTTCAGGACTTGGGAATTATCCTGATGACATTGCAATGACAGATATAGGCCATTTTATATCATCATATAACATGCAGAACTGTGTGGGAGAGAGTATCTTCTACAATGTGAACTATGGTCCATGCTTAGTGGCAAAGCCCCAAGATGTGTATATCTATTGCAGGTGATGTGCCACACTAATGAAGGATGTTTATGTGGGAGGTTGTGGGAGGAGTGGGAGGTGAGGCACATGGGAATCCCCACAATTTTTGTGTAACATTTATGTAATCTAAGTATCTTTTAAAAAATAAAAAATATATATTAAAATAAAACAAACAAACAAAAAGAATAAACTTCCTATATGTTAAACAAACAAACAAACAAAAAAGAAAATAGATCAAAGCCACATGAAGCAATAAGGATTTCCAGTAAGGTCAATTAAATGGGTAAACATAAATGCCAGTACTATCGGAATTTTGGTTTGTCAGTCCATTTTTTATCTCCTACATGTTCTAAAAAGGCAAATTCATACATGTAATGATAACACAGTTGATTTGGATTCATAATGCATAAACATGTAATTTTGACAAGAACTACATACAAGATGGGGAACAGAGGTATAAAAGAACATAGCTTGTATACACATTTGAAATTAAGTTGGTATCTATGGAAATAAGATTGTTGTAGACTTAGGATTTTAATTTAAGCCCTATGGTAGGGAAGCGGCTGTGGCTCGGTCAGTGGGGCTCCCGTTTACCATATGGGAGGCCCCGGGTTCGGTTCCCGGGGCCTCCTGGTGAGGGCAGGCCCGCCCACGCGGCGTGGTTGGCTGACCCGGCGAGCACAAGCAGCAAGGGGGGGATAAATGAATAAATAAATAAAATCTTTAAAAAAAAAAAAAAAATAAGCCCTATGGTAACTAGAAATGAAATACTGGAGAATATGCAAGCTCACAGAGTAAGAAATTTGAATTTAGGTAGCAAAGTTTTGTTTGGGATGTAAGGTTACATGGAGTTAATGCATTGTGGATGTGGAGTTTCTGTTTCAGATACAGGAAAGTTTGGGTAATGGAAAGTGGTGAGGGTACCAAAACTGTGAATAAATGAGAGATCTTAAAAATAATAATAATAATGACCAAGAACTTTTAAAAATTAATGACTGACAGCATACCACAGGTCCAGGAAGCTCAGAGAACACACAAAAAAATGTCAAAAAAGCCTCCACAGCTATCTAAAAGATAACTGTTTAAAGCAATAATAGTAACGCATTAGGTGATTATAACACATGGATAACTGAAATAAATGGCAGTAATGTCAAGAGGGCAGGAGGGAGCAACTGGGATTACTCTATTATAAGGTAACTGTGTTACATGTAAAGTGGCATATTGTTAATTGAAGGTAAACTTAGATTACTTAACAATGTATGTTGTAATCTCAACTACTAAAAATCCAGAAAATGAGTAAGAATATAGTGGAACTGAATAGTCCTATCAATCAGTTGGATTTAGTTGACATTTATAGAATACTGCATCCAACAATATCAGAATATACATACTTCTCAAGCTCACATGGAACATTCACAAAGGTACGCCACGTACTGGGCTATAAAACACATTTTAACAAATTTTTAAAGAGTAGGAATCAAGCAAAGCATGCTCTCAGACCAAAATGGAATTAAATTAGAAACCAGTAACAGGAATATGGTTAGAAAATCCAGAAATACCTGAGGAGTAAACCAGATACATCTCAATAACACATGGGTCAAAGAAGAAGTATCAAGAGATATAAATATATATATATATTGAACTAATTGAAAATACAACCTCAAATTTTGTGGGATACAGCAAAAACGGTGCTTAGAGGGAAATTTATAGCATTAAATGCATATAATGGAAAAGAAGAATGACCTACAATCATAGCTAACCCAAGGTTCCAACTTAGGGAACTAGAGAAAGAACAGCAATTTAAGCCTAAAACCAACAGAAGGAAAAAAATTACATCAGAAAACAATACAATTGAAAACAAGAATATAGTAGAAAAAAATCAACAAAACCAAAATCATTTCTTGAGATTGTTCGGATTGTGTTTCTATTACTCCAAAAGTTCCTATTGAGCCATACAATTATCTCAAGCTTCTAAATTTTCAGCAGTTTTCTTCTTTCCCACTCAGCTCCTCTCTACTCTTTATAGAGGAAATGTACTCACACTAAGGTGTTAATGAGATAAAATGCTCATCTTTCTAGGATTTGTATGTACTACTGTATTCATAGTGCATGTTACACTGCAGGTGCTCAATAAATATTGGTTGAAAGGATAAATGAATTGTTTACATTTTGAGTGATTAGATCATCTTTAATGATAGAATTCTGGAAGCCGCAGGATCTAGATTGGGGAATTGTTATGTGTCCTTCAATTCAGATTACTTATATTGGACTATCTCCTGAAGACAAGCACTCAACCAAAATTAGATTTCCAGTCTCATCTTCATGATTAGTATTTGCTGGTTCTCCCTAATTCTGGGCCAGACATTTAATATCTATGGTGAGCAAATGGATAAGGTACTTGACAACTAAATCTATTCAAGTCCAAGGGTGTATATATGAGAGCAAGAGGTTCGTGATTGGCCTTTTTCCACCCAGTACTTTATCACAAACAGAAAAAAAAAAAAAAAAAAAACCTTTATCTAGTAGCAGAGGAGGGCACTGCCACTTTGAGGAGATGGTCAACTCTATCATTCGAGGCCAATCCCAATGAGAAAGTCCCAATGGTTTCTGTTCCACTCTCCTGCCTAATGATCCAACCTTGTTATGAGTCTCATGTGCTTTTGTGTGTGTGTATTTACATTGATAAATAAATGTAAATCAACTGTTCCACTACAGAAGGGGTTCACAGTAGTTGTCTTTACAGGTAAATCAATTTCATAGAAAATTGGCTCTCCAGCCCAAGGCCCATCTGTTCTCCTAGAATGGTAATCATAAAGTATCTAACAGTGTTAATTACAGAAGACTACATCAACACAGGAGGGAAAATTTTTTTCCCATTACAATAATACACTTCCTGAGCTTTTGCTACTTCTGTAACCAAATAATTTTAGAGTTTCTCTGATAAAGCTCTTTGTTTTTAAACTATTAGCAGGAAAGGATTAAATTAGATACAGGAAATAGTTTCCCACTATGTGGGACTGCTAATGGCTAAAACGTGTTAATAAGCACATTTACATAGTTTTTAAATATATGAACTTTTATAGTGTCAAAATTCCAATATAATTGCATGCTTTGATTATCATGCAATTTGGCAAAGTATATAAAATTGCAAGAAATCTTTTGTCCTCTTGAAGAATAACAGCTGACATTTATTAATTAACTTCTACGTGCAAGGCACTATATTAAGGTTCCACCTAGAATAGCTTGTACTTCTCATGACAATGCTATAAGATAAGTAATATTACCTCAATTCAGTAGATGTAGCAATAAACTTTGAGACATTAAGTTCCTTGCCTAAAGTAGTAAGCCAGGATCAAACCCATGTATGTTTATTCCAAAAGCCATGCCATCTCAAATACAATGCTTCCAGATTCAATTAACAAATGTTTATTAAGCACCTACTATGTGCCAGGCCCCTAAATAGATGATGGAGTTATAGTAGTTAATAACCTTGCTCTGAAGCTTACATTCTAGTAAAGATAAAAATGTTTAACCCACAAACAGTCTAGGATTATATAAAGTACCAAGAAACTCTCAGAACTAAGTGAGGAAGGAGAAATCCTTACTCACATCTCTCACTCTTCCCTCTTCTCCAGGCAACATCTATTTTGATTGTGGCACACAATTTTGGAAAATTACGTATGAGAAACAGCAAAGGAGTTGAAAAGTCAATTTCCACTTAGTAATAGGAAATGGGGGGCGGGAGGCAATAAAAGCAGCTAAACTACAGCGTCCCCTAGCTGTTTTTATCCCACCAGTTAGTAGACCAGTCATGGCCTTCTTGGTACAGGACAATTTGTAGTATGAAAATTTTAGAACTTGTTGATTCTCAGTCTCTTCAGAACGGATGTGTTCCATCACTAAATTGAAGTAATTGCTGGGTTTTCACAATTTCCAGAAAATAAAACTTAATGGGAAAAATTGTCTCAATTTTAAGCTTTTCTTTGCCAAAATTTTGCAGCCATTCTGCACCTGCTACTGCTTGTCTCCTGGTGAGTGCTAGCTGATAACTAATCAAATGAGTAAATAGCAAGCAAAAGTTAATGCAAACAGCCAATCACTCTTAATTCAACAGCATGTTTTTTTTATGGATGTGTGTGCTTGTGGTTGTGATTTTATATTGTGGCATACAATAGAGCCATATTTTCTGCCTAAAATTGTTCCTAAAATTAAATGTATCAATATTTCATGGTATTCTATGAAGAGTATAATAACTTCCAAGTGTTCTAGCATTCTGTACTCTTAAAAAGATCATCCTTCTGGCATGAATACCCTGGTAAAACCCAATCTCAGCTCAAACTGCCAAGGGAAGGAAGGTCACATTTAACGTTTCTGGCATTACTCATATGGAGGAGACTGTGAGGGGATACTAGGCCCTCCCATCACAGAGAGGCTGTTTGTGTTGTTATTCAGTGAGTTCTCTTCTATTGAGTAGAATAACTGTACTTTGTCGGATATGCAACCATACCTCATCCTCCTCATCACTTCCTGTGCCCCCTCTGTAAAGTCCCTCTTTCCACTGCCTAATTAACTTCTTGCTCCTGTATTAAAAAAATAAGAAGCCTAAGTCCAAGGACCACACATTCAGATTCATGCTCCAGTTTGGTTTTATTGAAGAATCCCTACGTAGGAACTGAATGTTTGCCAAGTGCATACTAAGTTCTTACCTTATTTGCTAATTATTCTTTCTTGGATGTAAGCTTCTTAAGGTGACAGCCCTGGAGGGTAGGAGTGCCATCTCAAGTCTCAGCTGCCTAAATTCTTAACACCAGTGATGTACTTTCTTCCCTACCGGAAGAAATCACATAATTGTGCTCCAAGTCATAGCCTCCAACTTCAGTTCAGATTCAAAATAGCCAAATGAGGAAGTCACCCTCCTCAATGCTCGGGTGAAAGTTGCCAGTGACCTCCTAATTACTGAATTAAATGAACCCCTTAGTCCTCAATATTATTTGAACTTTCTGGATCAATGAATATTATGGACCACACCCCCTTTTAAACCTTGTCTTCTCTTAATTTCCAGTGCAGCGCTCTCTCTAGTCTCTTCCTGCTTTTATAATCACTATTATCTTTTACTGGCTCCTCTTCCTTTGTATTCCCTTTAAGGCTTAGCCCCCTCTACCTTCTTTTCCTATGAGCTCTTATCCAGTCCCAAGCATTTGTCTATAACCTGTACACTAGTTGTTCCGAAAATCACATCCGCAGCCTAGATAGCTCCTTTGAGCTCCAAGCCAACTTCTCCATCTATCTACTAGATGTCTCTATCTGGATGTCCCACAGGTACGCCAAAGTGAATGTCTCCAAAATGGAACCTATCAACAACTTACTCACTTTCTCCTATATTCCTCCTCCTCCTGCATTCTTGATGATGACAATAATCATGGTAATAATGAGGATAAAAGATAAGGAGGAGAATAATAAGGAGAAAACAAATACTGATAAACACTATCCTCTAGCACAATTCTAAGTGCTTTTCGTATGTTAACTCATTCAGTCCTCACATCATTTCTATGAGATTGGTACTAGTACTCTCCTTGCTTTGTGGTTAAAGAAATGGAGTCAAAGAGAGACTGAGTAGCTTGCTCAAAGTCACATGGCTAATAAGTGGCAGCACCATGATTTGAACCCTGACATACTGGCCTTCAAACCCCCTTGAGCACTATTTCTCCCTATCTCAAAATATGGTACCACCCTTCACCCAGTCACTTTTCAATGAATGCTTCATTTTCCTCAGCATTCGGTCAGGGACCTTCACTTTTATTCTCAGGTGGAAGGGTTGTAGAGAAGGGATAGATAGGCCCTTCCATTTGGCTTGAGTTCTGAAACATGGTAAATATATGAACAAGCATTTAAAATCACTCACAATTTTAAGAATTTTCCTATCCCTGTCTGAGATTTCATCTCCTATTCCCAAATATTGTTCACCTGTTTATTCTACACAAGCATTACTAAGATATAACGTAATATATGAAATGACATGAGAATAGTGCTTCAGTAATAGAGTAGAATTTAGAACTTGTGCTTATAGAGGGTGAGATGTATTATTCTTTTTCCACAAAGCATTTTTTTTCTTACTACAGAATATAGAAAAAAGGTGGAACCTTTGGAATCTTCAAATTCCATCACAGTTGGCTCAATATGGTAGGACTAAAATCTAAGTAGCATTGCCTTATTAATAAAATCCTTTTGTCCATAGATAATGGGGTTCAGGAAGAGCCTATCTTGAGCTAAATTTTGCTCTGAATGAAGAGTATGTGACAAATGCCTGGTATAATTCATAGTTTTCAAGATTTAATATTGATAACACATTCTGGATATGGATACTCCAAAGCAAATAATAGAGATCTGGGAGCAGAAGTGAGTTTCTTTGAAAATTGGTCTTTTACCAAGGACGATTTCATAAAGTTTTCTACAATATTTGAGGAAAATAAACTAATATGTCTAGCTCTCTTATAACATGAACTATTTTTTATTAAAGAAATATTTCTTGAATAGATGCACTATGCTGAGCACTGCAGTAAGAGCTGAGAACGTTCCAGTAGAGACAGACATGGGTCTTGTCATTCAAGAATTAAAAGTGGAAAAAAAAGGAAGCAGACAAATATGTCAAATAATTATGTCATGTGTTATAAAGAAAGCAAAATTATAAAATTAATTTAATATTAAAAAATTCATGGGATCTCTTTGAAATCAATCAAGGAAGTCCTCTCCATGGAGGTGACACACAGAGGCCTGAAGGTTGAAAAGAAGCCAGAGGTAATAACACTCACCTCCAACACACAGCCATCCACCTTAATCCCTGCCCCAGGACAGTGATGGAATCCTTGTCTTCTCTATGGTCTATCCTCTTCCATGGTTATCTTCCTGACTCCATTTACATACAGAGTGCATTTTCCCACAATAGATAAAGTCACTCCAAAGCATGAGGCCAAATTTTGGTAAGGATGTGGAGAAATTGGCAGCCTCATACATTTCTAGCAGGAACATAATAAGGGACAGTCATTTTGCAAAATAATCTGAAAGGTCCTCAAAAGGTTAAACATAGAATTACTATATGACCCAGAAATTCCCCCAAGAAATGATATCATATGTCCACATAGAAAGTTATACTTGAATGTTCATAGTGAGCATTATTTGTAATGTCCAGAAATGGAAACAACGTATCCAGCAACTGATGAATGGATAAATAAAATGTGCCATATACATAAAATGGAATATTACTCAAACACATAAAGGAATGAAATACTGATACATGAAATAACATGGATGAACCTTGAAAGCATTATGCTAAGTGAAAGGAGCTAGTCCCAAAAGATCACATATTGTATGATTCCATTGATATTAAATATCCAGTACAGGCCAATTTATGGAGACAGAATGTAGATTAGTAGTTGGCTAGATCAGGGTGGGAAAGAGTTATGGGGAAATTGGGGATGGCTGCTAAAATGTAAGGAGCTACTTTATAGGGTGACAAAAATGGTCTAAAATTAATTGTGATCATTGCACAACTCTGTGAAAATGGTAAAACCCATTGGACTGTACGTTTTAAATAGGTAAATTGTATGGTATGTGAATTATTTCTATTTAATTTGTTACCAAATGAAATACGAAGGAGTGATAGGAAATGGAGACTTAAACTGGAGGACAGGCTGCAAGCGTTGAGAAAGGTTATTTTTATCCGTGACAACCCTTCACCCTTAAAGACAACTTTTGCTGCCTGTGTCCAAGAGGATGTTGCTCTATACAAATGTTCTGGGTCTGTTATGGCAGTGATGAATGGTGGCTTCCAGCTCCAACATTTAAACACAATCTCATTCCAGACATGGGGTAAAAATGACCTCTTGGCTGACTTCACCCTAATGTGATTTTTATCACTCTCATAAAAATGCATTGCAAGTAATAATTTCATAGAGTCCATAATCAGAAATCTAGCATTAGTGCCTAGATATTGGCCATGACAGAATGAGTTATAGAGAAGTTTAGTTGATTTTTTTCCATTGAAATTACATTTTTAACAACTATATTAATGAGAACAGTTTTATTTCAAATGACTGAAATCCAGCTAGGACTAGGTAGGTCAAGAAATGGAAGGGAAGCGGATCTAGGTCAAATGGTTGAGCTCCTGCTTTCCAATGTACAAGTTTGGTCCCTGGTACCTCTTAAAAAGAAAACAAAACAAACAAAATTTTAAAAAAACAACTCATTGGGGAGCACATGTAGCAAGTGGCTAAGTGCCTGCTTCCCATGTACAAGGTATTGGGTTCAATCCTTGATACTTTCTAAAAAATAAAGAAATGGAAGAAGTGGAATTTATTAGCTTATGTATTTGAGGAGTCCAAGGGTGGTTTTAACTCGTGACTTCAGGGTCTCAGAACCTGAGTGCTACTTCTCACATTTTCCATGTCTGATGGTGACTTTTTTTTTGTTGAGATATTGGCACCAAGGATTGAACCCAAGACTTTGCATGTAGGAAGCCAGTACTTGAACACTGGTTGAGTCACATCAGCTCCCTTTCGCCTGTTTGCTTGTTTGTTTTTTGTTTTGTTTTTAGGAGGCACCAGGAACTGAACCCAGGACGTCCCACGTAGGAAGCAGGCGCTACACCACTTGAGCCACATCTGCTCCCTGCAGTTTTTCTTTGGACACCAGCCTTGTTCTCTCCTGCTGCAGGAAGACTCTTTCTCCATGGTAGGAAACATAGGTGCTGATAGGCCTGACTTATGTATTTACTACTTGTAATCTAAAATCAAGAGCAAGCTTTCTCTCCAACTAATTTGGTAAAGTCTAGAAAAGGAATTTGATTGGCCTGACTTTATTCACATACCTGCTCTTGAGCCAATCACCATTTTCAAAGGGAAAAGTGCACTTAGGCCAGCCCAGCCTGGTTTACATGCCTGCCCTAGGTGTGTTGGGGTGAGAAAGGAAAGGAAGTGGTCCACTAGAACTGACAGCCCCCATATCAAAGACCTTACCAGATTGACAGCCTATCAGTACAGAGACAAAGAAAAGAAGGCACTGTTACTAGAAGAAGGAAAATAGGAAGTCGTGCTGAGCAGAAAAATCCACAGCCCACCACAGTGACCATCGTATGGAGAATGCTTCTGGGACACAGCCAGGCAGAACTTCTCCCTCAGAGCATCGACTGGCCTGGACTCCAGGGCCACCTCCCTGAGCCCTGCCATGTTGAATCTTTGTCATCTCCACTATGTTTTACTCTGAGTCCTCCCTTTCCCTTCTGGAATCATTTCTCATCACAGGAGAACAGCAGACGTCTGATGAACTGCAAACACAAATGGGGAGCATCATCCATTCTGCCATTTGAGAATTACTAAATTAGGTATTGCAATGCACTCCATCAAACATTTAAAATGGTGCAATCAAATGAGAGGTTTATTGTTCCAAAAGCACTAATGATCCATCTATACTTGTTGCAAATTGTTGTTTTATGCAAAGAGTTCGTAATGCCAGCTGCCATGTTGTATGAACTGCTCTTTTTTATCTTTGACCCAGGTACTTAAATCAAGGATTCATTGTACTATAAACTCCAATTGCTTGCCTCCTGCCAAGTTGGCTGGTCAAGCCTCAGAAAGTACATGTAAAAATAAGTAATTGCTTGAATAAGGTTTCTTTGGTTCAAAAACTGCTTTGTCATCTGGTTGAAGAGAGAAGTTCTCTGTATTATCTCGAAAGTCCAGATGTGTAGAAATGGCAAATATTTATGTAGGTCAGACCTAAATATCTAAATCTCATTAATTAAATGAAGGGGTGTTTCTGGTCTTAGCGAGCAGATATATAGCTCAAGTGGTTGAGTGCCTGCTTCCCATGTATGAGGTACCTGGATTGATCCCAGGTTCTTTCTAAAAACAAGCACAAACAAATGAAAAAAACCAGCCCTCATTGAGGAGTGGATGGAGCTCAAGTGGTTGAGCACCTGCCTCCCATGTATGAGGTCCAGGTTCAATCCCCACTTCCTCCTATAAATAAATAAATAAATAAATAAATAAATAAATAAATAAATGTATTGATCACTAACTGTAAAATATGATATAGTAAGCCCAGCTGGTATCAAGAAAAACAACCACATTATAGGTATGTTATGTGATAGTGGCTGTATTATTCAGCCAAAAGGGTGCTGATGCAAAATACCAGAAATCAGTTAGTTTTTGTAAAGGTCATTTATTTGGGGTACCAGTTACCAGACCATGAAGCATAAGTTACTTCCCTCACCAAAGTCTATTGCCACATGTTGGAGCAGGATGGCTGCTGACATCTGCAAGGGTTCAGACTTCCTGGGTTCCTCTCTTCCTGGGGCTCATTTCTCTCTGAGTTCAGCTCCTCTATTTTCTCCACAAGGTCAGCTGTAGACTATGAGGCTCTCTAGCCTTTGCCTCTCTCCACAAGGCCAGCTATAGACTATTAGGCAACCAGCTCTGTCTCTCTCTCCCTGGGGCTAAATTCTGTCCAAGCTCAGCTGCTCTGCTCCTCTGTGTGCTTACTTCCTGGGCTCCAGCTCAAAACTCCAACCTTCCTTCTCTGCAGTGCGGTTTTGCTGTGAGTCCCTGCCCACCAAGGGGGCTGGGACTCAAAGTCCTACTGAAGTGGCCCAATCAAAGCTTCAATCATTATGTAATCAAGTAAACCTCTGAATCCAATATAATCTAATATGCCCAGAGGAAAAGACCAATTCACAAACATAATCCAATATCTACTTTTGGAATTCAAAAATAATGCCAAACTGCTACAGTAACCATCATGTGGCAAATGTTTACTGAGGTCCTCGTGTGTTTCCACCCTGTGCTCACAAAAAGACCATCTGCACATTTAATTAAAAGTCACTCTGAACCTAAGTACTTTGGGAAAAAATGAGAAAATTTAGGAACACTGACCACCATCATTGAGAACATCTTCCTATTATTATTTCCAAATAGCTGAAATATTTGGAGCATAAGAAAATCAATATAATACACCATATTAATAGAATGATGGAGAAAACCACATGATCATTTCAATTGGTGAAGAAAAAGACATTTGACAAAATACAACATGTCTTCTTGATAAAAACATTCAGAAAACTAGGAATAGAAAGAAACATCCTTAATATGATAAAGGGCATATAGGAAAAACCCACAGCTAATTCAATGGTGAAAGACTGAAAGCTTTCCCTTTAAAATCAGGAACAAGGGAAGGATCCCCACTGTCACCACTGTTTTTCAACATTGTAGTGGAAGTTCTTTCCAGAACAAAGGAAAGAGATAAGTAAAACTTTCAGTATTTGTAGGTGACATGATCCTATATATAGAAAACCCTGAAAAATCCACAAGAAAGCTAATAAACAAATGCAGCAAAGTGGCAGGGTACAAGAGCAACATAGAAAACCAGTGGTGTGTCTATATACTAGTAACGAACAATTTAATGAGGAAATCTAAAGAAAAAGTTCCATTTACAATAGCAAGTAAAAGAATTGAATATCTAAGAATAAATTTAACCAGGGATGTAAAAGAATTGTTCACAGGCAACTAAAAACCATAGCTGAAAAAATTTAAAGAAGACCTAAATAAATGGAAGGAAATTCCATGTTCATGGATTGGAAGACTAAATACTGTTATGATGCCAATTCTACCCAAAGTGGTTTATAGATTAATCCCAGTCAAAATTCCAACAGCCTTTTTCACAAGAATGGAAATATCAATCATCAAATTCATATGGAAGGATAAGGGACCTTGATTGGCCAAAACCATCTTGTAAAGGAAGAACAAAGTCAGAGGACTCACATGTCTCAATTTTAAAACATATTACAAGGCTACAATAATCAAAACAGCATGGTACTGACACAAGAAGAGACATATAGACCAACGGAATTGAACTGAGAGTTCAGAAATAAACCCTCACACCTATAACCAATTGATTTTTCACAAAGGTGCCAAGCCCACCCAGCTGGGGAAGGATAATCTCTTCAACAAATGGTGCTGGAAGAACTGGATAGCCATATGCAAAATAATACAGATGGACCTCTACCTCACACCATACAAAAATTAATTTATAATTATAGGAGGGCTGTGAAGGAGTACTGATGCTTTAAGTATGTAGAAGTTTTAATTAACTTGACTGTAAATGTGTGGAAATGGATAGAGTTGATGGTAACACATTATAGTGAGTAAAAGCTAGTTTATAAATGGGATTGTGCCTGAAAATGGTAGTCTAGGGATGAAAATGTCAATTGAAAGAAAGCTAGAGAATAATCTAGGCACTGAATAACACAGTAAACCCAGAGGTGGATGAGAATTGTGGTTAATAGTACAAATGCAAGAATGTGAACTACACTGGAGGTACATCGCTATTGCAGGGTGGTGGGAATGTGGAGAAGCAAGGGAAAAATACAATTAATGTAACCTATGGACTATAGTTAACAGCAATACTGTAATACTCTTGTATCAATGCCAAGGATATACTGTATTAATAATAGGGGGTGTGGAAAAAATATGTCAAATGTACATAGTTAGTGGTAATAGTCTGATGATATTATCTCGTAATCTGTAACAAATATTCCACAACCGTGTGGTGTGTTGGTGAAGGGGTATAGTATGGGAATTCCACACACATGCATGATTGTTTTGTAAGTTCACAATTTTTGTAATAAAAATATGTTTAAATATATATATATAAATTAATTCAAAGTGGATCAAAGACCTAAATATGAGAGCCAAAACTGTAAAACTCCCAGAAGAAAACACAGAGAACCTTCTTCAGGACCTAGTGTTATTTACTAATTTCTTAGAATTTATACCAGAAACACAAGAAACCAAAGAAAAAAATA
Source organism: Tolypeutes matacus (assembly GCA_026826555.1). Classification (NCBI taxonomy): domain Eukaryota; kingdom Metazoa; phylum Chordata; class Mammalia; order Cingulata; family Chlamyphoridae; genus Tolypeutes; species Tolypeutes matacus. The sequence goes on from JAKSZT010054406.1 coordinate 2,445,178, forward strand.
GATAAATGAGACTTCATCAAAATTTTAAAATTTCGTATATGAAAAGATTTTATCAAGAAAGTAGAAAGACAACCTAGAGAATAGGAGAAAATATTTGGAAACCATATATTAAATGAAGGTTTAAAATCCAGAATATATAAAGAACTCCTACAACTTCAATAACAAAAGGACAAACAACCCCGTTAAAAAAATAGGCAAAAGGTTTGAATAGACATTTCTCCAAGGAAGATATTCAAATAGCCAATAAATACATGAATCAAAATCACTAGCCACGAAGGAAATGCAAATCAAATAAATGTTGGTACAACCAATTTGGAGTGCAATTTGACAATATATGGTAAAGATGAAGAAACACATACTTGTGAACCAATATTGGTAATTACTTTTCTTTTTGTGTGGGTGGGTGGTTGGGCAGTGATAGGGAGGGGAACAGACGGGTAGTGTAATATCTTCTTCCTAAAGCTGGTTAATGGACACACAGGTGTTCATTATATTATCTACAATAAAAAAGAATTACTTGGGAGCCCTTGTTAAAGATTTAGGTTCTTGCTGGTTCTCACCAAAGACCTACTGAATCAGAAGGGGCCCTCAAGGATTCTGCATTCTTAACAAACTCCCCAGGTAGTTTTAGACACTAAAGTTTAAAAATCACTGTAGCACAGTCCAAGTAACTATCAACCAAAACTGAGGGCAAACTCTCGGCATAGCTAACAGAGTTCCTAGGAAGAAATCAGCAGCCTGGATAAGGGCTGGCCTTCCCTTTCATTTTCTCCAAATGTTCCCATTCCTCAAAGCCCTCCCACCACAATGCACAAAATATGAAATGTATGCTAAAGCCATGACTAAACAGTTCATGTACTTAAACCAGGGGCTCTTAACCTTTTTGGTTCCACAGACCCCTTTGCCAGTCAGGTGCAAGCAACGGACCCCTTACTAAGTCCACACTATGCTGTGTATTATTTAATAAATATATCACACCAGCACCAACACGTCCCCACAAAAATAATGTTTATTTGAATTTCAGTTCAAGCTCACAGACCTCTTGTTAAGAACCCCTGACTTAAACTAAAACATTGACTGCCTGACTGTAAAAGTTCCTTGAAATGACAAAAGTGGCAAATATTAAAAAAAAAAATTCCAAAAAAAAAAGCAAACTACAAGGAGATACCATTTCATACCCACTAGAAAGGTTACTGTTTAAAAAAAGGGAAATAACAAGAATTGGAGAGGATGTGGAGAAATAGGAAAACTCTCATGTTGTCGAGACCATGCAGCTACCTTGGAAAACATTTTCACAATGCCTCAGAGAGTTAATTATAGAAATACCATATGACCCAGGAATCCCACCTGTAGGTATATAAACAAAAGAATTTGAAAGCAGAGACTTAAACAGATATCTGCACACCAATGTTCATAGAGGCATTATTCACAGTAGCCAAAATGTGGAAGCAACCCCAGTGTCCATCAGCAGATGAATGGATAAAATGTGGTATATACATACAGTGGCATATTTTTCAGCTGTAAAGATGAATGACGTTCAGATGCATGTGACAAAATGGATGATCCTTGAAAACATCATGTTGAGTGAACTAAGGCAGATGCCAAAGGACAAATTTTGCATGATCTCACTTAGATGAAATAAACAGAATATGCAATTTCATAAAATAAGGAAATAGAATACAGGTTAACAGAGACTGGGTGGGAGTGGGGAATGGGGAATTAATGTTTGATTGGTACAAGGTTTCTATTTGGGGTGATGGAAAAGTTTTGGCAATGGATGATGGTGATGGAGGATCAACTCTGGAAATGTAATTAATGCCATTGAATTGTATATTTGAAAGTGAATAAAATGGGAAATAATTTTAGGTTGTGTAAGAGTTTCCAGAAAAAAACATAGAACCATACAACACAAAGAATGAACCCTAATGTAAACTATGGGCTATAGATATAGCATAATAATTATAATATTATTTCATCAATTGTAACAAATTTACCACAATAATGCAGAATGCTATAATAATAATAGGGAAAACTATATGTGTGAGAGGGGATCCATATGGGGACTATGTATTTTCTGCACAATTTTTCTGTAAATCTACAACTAATCTACAATTTACAATTGTAAATCTAATTAAATACAATAAGAACATTAAAAAAAAAACAAAACACCCTGCAAACTAGTTGTTATCATCCCCATTTTACTGGTAAAGCTAGAGAGATAAAAACCATTTATCAGCCTAACTGCAAAATCAAGATGACACCGTCATTATATATTCCAAGTCATCTGCCCATTCCATTCCTATACCACCGTTTATCTCTGGCTCTTGCTCTCTATACATTTTCTCCCTTATCCAGTCATTGTCAAGTTCTGCTACTTTAATATCTCTCACATCCAACCACTTCTCTCTATTCCCATTGCCTCTCCTTTAGCTTGGGCCAATGTCACTGCTCGCCAGGTTAGACTATTACCTTCACATTGGTCACCCTGCTTCCAGTCTTGCTCCCTTCATCTTTCAGACAGCAGCCAGAGTGTTCTTTCAGAAACCCAAATCTGATGATGCCCTCTCCTTCTTATAACCCATTACTTTTCCCCTTTAGATCAAGTCTAAATGTCTTCCTTTCCAGATCTAGACCTTGCAGATTTCTCTTACCATCACCCCGCCCCTGCCCCCGCCCCATCACATTCCCTACTCCAACCACCTTGAACCGCTTTCACCCAGTCCTCATCCACTCTTAACTCCAGGGATTTGCATGTGTTATTCCTTCTACTTGACCTGCTCATTTTCTATTACCCACTTTCTGACAACCTCCTATGTCCTGCCCTGCTCTGGGCCCTTCACCTTGCTATCCACTCATCATTGAGGTATTCTTCATTCCATTTTGGATGCCTTCCCCAGCTTTCCTCTTCTACGGTCCCATCACATTTAACACTATTGTAACACTCATCACATTCTGTTGAATTTGCCTTTTGTATCAAGTCATTAACCACAGCTTCTGTAGCATATAAACAGCAAATTTCTAATGGGTATCAGAGTATAAATTTATTTTTGACTTAAGCAACAGTCTAGTGCAGGTGTTCAGTGAGCATCCTTCCACCTGGGGACTCAGGGACCCAGGCTCCTTCTATCGTGTGGTTTTACCTATGGCTCCCTAGATGACTGAGGAAGAGAAAAAGAAGGTGGAGAAGGTAGACTCACTCCTTAACCTGGAAATCGACACACATTACACCATTCACATTCCATTGGGGAGAACTAGGCATGTAGTTACCCTTGGATACAAGAAGGGCTAGGAAATACTGTCCCTGGCTGGACAGCTGCTTCCTTGCAACAATGCTACTCCATTGAAAGGGGAGCATAGATCCTTAATTGGCTATCTCTGCCATCATCCCTATGTTCTTTTCTACCCTCATAGCCTGAAGGAGGGGCTGTAACCCTATCTATAGCTCTTAGACTAGATTTATAAAATGACTAAATAGTATAAATATGTGTCACTGTAGATCACAGTCACCCATGGGAATATGATAAAGTTATATGCTTTTGCTCCAGAAAAATACAAACTCATGAAATTTTGCCTACAATTTCATATCTCACATGTCACAAGATAGGAAAACTTACCAGCTGCTCTCAGACACAATTAAGCAAGTCCCAGAAGATAATCAAGCTAAAGCTTCATAGAATCTCTCTATGTACAGATCCATAGTAACATGAACAAATTGTTTGCATCTTAGTTTGGTCAATTGATAGGAACACAGATTTTATTCCTGGGGAATGCCACGTAAAAGTGGCTCTCCTGCCCTCATGATTAGGTACCCCCTACTCTGTGTCCCTGCAGCTTTCCCAGTAGTCTTCTTTCAGTGTCTAATATATTTAGAAGGTAGCCTTCCCGTCTAAGCTGTTGAACTCATCTCCAGTACCTTATAGTGCCTGGCACACAATAGGGAGCACTAGATAGGTCTTGAAAGGAATGAACTGGATCAGTTGGACATTGACACCAAAACCCGTCTCAAGGTAAATCAGTTCAGCATCTACCTTAGAGAGAAAAGCCAGCATGGGCCAGGAAGGTGGAGGGGGCACTTACAAACCAGAATGATTACTTCCCAGCTAAAGGGGGAAGGTGGGCTCCATCTGGAAAACAGACAGAATACTCCCCTTTTGGTGCTAAACATAAATTTCACTATCTGCCAAAATGAACAGTTAACATCGATTTTGTGTTTGTCTCCTTGAAGAAAAAAAGCCATTTATTTATGAACTAAAACTTCATGACAGTTTTTTTGTTCCATATTGTGATTATAACACCTAATTTCCTAATTAAACGTGCCTAATGTGAGTAGTTATCTCACATAACTACAAAGCACAGAAGTGTAATTATGTAATAAAAAGCTTTTATGAAACTTTTGTGGGAGAGAGGACAGGCCGAGGGGACCACTGCTTAGCGAGAACAGCAGCGGGACTACCTGGGGACCTGCTGTGCCTGAATTGCCAGTGCGTAGCAATTATAACTTGGCTCCATGCTTGAATTTCCCAAAATTCTAATTCTGAAAGGAGCTCCTGCTACAACTGAGGCCATGGTGACAGAGCCACTGGCTGTTGGAGAAGGAGGAGAAACCTCTTTGTGGACAAGGGTGATTCTGCTCACTTCCAGGCTGAGACTGGAGCAGGCCCCAACCTTCCTCGTGAGACCCCCTGGCCATGAGCTTGTTCCCAGGGCTCCCTCCCAACTTCTCCTTACACATTAAAATAGAGTCTGAATGACCCCAGTTCCCTGATCTTTTAGGTAGAATGGACCTATGTGGCAGAACTGAGAGAAAAGAAATAAGGACAGAGAAAAAGAAAATCAGGGCTCAGGCTTGAGAGAGTTTGCTGATTTGGTACTACAAGGGCATTGGGAAGTGCGGGAAGGAGCATTAGAGAAATGTTGGTGAACATTATGAATTGGGTTCCTTTAATGTTTTTTGGGAGACACAAGAACTGGGATTTCTTTTAAATACTCTAGGTACCAAGACTGTGCCTCTTAGCATGCAACTTTGTAAAGACACTGAACTACATGAAACCCACATATATATTTTGAATACAAAGTATCATTTTATCTATTCTCATTCCCCTAAAGCAGTTATCTTTTATTCTTCCATTCTTTTTCTCCCCATACACAGACATAAGCTAATCTACTCATCTTTAGCATATACACACACACATATATGTATGCATGTGCATTTGCATATATATTCCAGCTGCTATTTTTTTTCATAAATCATCATTACAGTTGACTTCCACAATTATTATTTCCATATTCTATAAGACTTCAGATTCAAGCTTCCTTTGCCTAGTCTTTTGGCTTTGTGTTCCCTCAGCTCACCATCATCAGATTTATTAAGCTGGTCTTTATTTTTCTAATCAGTAGGCCAAAGTTCAAGGCAAGTAAGCATTTAAATTGAAGCCTACAAAAGAAATTGATAGAGAGGTTGATGTTATGTCATGCCAACCACTGAACTACAGCTACTGTAATGTCCCATAATTATGTTCCCATTACTCCCTGAAAGAGGCTACATAATCCTCTGATCAAATTGTGCATTTAAAATCCATGAGCATAACTACTAGGTTGGATTGATTTTCCTATTTCATATTACACATATAGACCAGCAGCCATGAATTAAGTTGCATCACTTTGAAGAGATAGTCCAATTCATGGGGGTAGAGGGACAGAGATATTTTGACAGCACCATGTCAAGATTTCTCTCCTGGTTCTCTGCTTCTCCTTTCCAGTGAGGTGAGGAACTAGCTACGGCTGATGTTTCCCAAGCAGTCTTGCATGATATCATAGTCTCATTTCTTTACTGAGGGAAGTCATAGGCAATATGATTTATTTTCCGTAGTGGAATACAGCAAAACTTCCGGAACCTTCAGAGAGCCACCAGAGCCTAAAGTGCTGGCTAAAGGGGGCTGGATACCAGGCAACACAAAGAAGCTAATAAAACCATCCACAGCCAACCAGGCAATCTTGGTTGACCAGAAACAATTTCTTGAGAGAAAATAGATAGGCTTTTGTCTGGAAAATTCTTCATATAGCAGATGGAAAGATTTTGAATTTAAGGCTATATAACATAAAAGAAAAGATAGTCATGATAGCACAGTTCCTAGCTCATAGCAGGAGATCCCTGAAGATTTGTTGAATGAATATTTTTTAAGAAAACAAATATCTTTAGTGGTGATCAGTGGTTTAATTTTTCCTCAAACTCTGTGCTCACTATGACTAATTCCATACATTTCATGAAAGAGGGGAAATGCTTTCTTCAAGTGCCAGAGTAGAAAAAAACTCTCCTTGATTTTGATTCTTAAATTCAAGTTTTCTACTTTTTATTATGAGATAATTTTTGACTTAGAGAAAGGTTGTAAAAAAAAAAAAGAAAGAAAGAAAGACAGTACAGAGAGTTCCCATGCTCCCCTCACTCACCTCCCCTTAAGTTAGCATCTTACATAAACATAGAACAATTATCAAACCTGAGAAATTAACCTTCTCTACTACGAACTCAACAGTTGAACACTAATTCAACAGAATTTGTTCAGATTTCACAGTTTTTCTACTAATGTCTTTTTCCTATTCCAAGATCCCATATTGCACTCAGTTGTCATGTCTCCTTCGTCTCCTTCAATCTATGACAGTTTCCTTGTCTCCACGACTTCGATACTTTTGAAGACTACTGGTTGGTTTTGTAGAAAATGCCTTGGTTTGGTTTTGTCTGCTGTTTTTTCGTTGGATGGAGGTTTTGCTTTATTGGAAAGGCTACCACAGAGGACACCTACCATTCTATGTGTGTCAGGTTCACACGATATCGATAGGTATGGCTGCTGATGTTAATGTCAATTACTTGCCTAAGGTGGTGTCTGCCAGGATTCTCCACTGTAAATTTACTATTTTTCCCTTGTAGTTACTCAATATGTAGAAAAGTTGTTTTGAAACTACTGAAATATCCTGTTTCTGCTTAAACTCGCACCCACCCATTTTAGCATCCATCAGTGCATCCTGGCCATGGCAGGTATTATTGTGCTGTTCTATTGGTAGTTTTCCAATTCCTTCATTGCTTTTATATTTATTTACTGGAGTTGTTTTATAAAGAAGAGTTATCACTTCTCTCTCATTTATTTGCTCATTTATTTGTATGTATTGTCTCATAGATATTTATCTTATTCTTTGGATTATAATCCAATACTATGGTTATTTATTTTGCTTCTTAAGCTGTTTCAACTTTAACCATTCACAGCCTTTCAGGTTATCTCCTGCACCCTTTCACTATTCCACATCTTTTGTTTTATTTGGTTTGTTTTGTTTGTTCTGTGAGCACTTCTTTGCTATCTGGTACTCCAAGATACTCCAGGCTCATCTTGTATTTTCCCTGCCCCAGCCCTTGAATTAATCAGTTTGCCAAAGAGCCCTGGAAGGTTTTATTGGAGAATAGTGTTTAGAATGGTGCTACTAGGATGTCACAAATTCATTGTTTTTAACATCATCTTTGCCAAGTCAATGTTTCAGGAAATCTCCCATACCACCTCACCCTTAAAACTAAAACACAGACCCTCAGCCTAAAACATATACAACAGAATGACACTTAGTCCTGCTTAATAAGAATAATATTAAGAAATAATTTACAATGATTTTGGCAAAGGCAACGAGCAGCCTAAATGGAAACCTGCCTTAACACAACACAAGCAGGGCCCTGGACTCCCCTGCTTTACCAGGCATTAGCACCCCTCAGCTGCTAAATCATCAAGGTTGAGGAGACAGGGTGTCCCAGGAGGGGCCTCAGCAGCTGCTGACTCAGGGGACTCAGATCAGCAGCAGTTTTGAACCAGTAGGAACGTTTCTATGTTTTAAGAATCAATTTAGCTGCATATGTACATAGCAGCTGAGTATTAGCCTCACTATTTATACCTTATAGCATCAGTCCTCTGCAAATTGAATGCTAATCCTTATTAGTGATACTGCACATGAGTCCATTTAACCTTGTAGCTGACCAGGAGTCCAGAGTCAGCTCGAACTGCATTTGAATTCCATTTCTGCCACACACCAGCTGGGTGAGCCTGGTCAAGTCACTCGACCTCTCTGAGCCTGCTTCCACAGTAGAATGGGATGAGAGCACCTAACCCACAGCAGTGTATACACAACAGAATCCATGTAAAGCATTCAGCATCCTGCCTGGCACATAACAAGTGCTGAGCAGTGTTACTCCTGCCACTGCTGTTACTACAAATAATAATGATGCAGAAATAATTAAAAAATGTTTGTTGTTATTTGATGTATCATTAAGATCTTTTTCTATCCTACACAGAACCAGCACAGCACTTACCAAATTCAGTGCATTCCCTGCAAAAGGGGAGGGCCTCTGATGGTTTGTCAAGATGACAAGTAAGAATGCCATGGAGAGTTCCACTTCCAGTTATTAATTATCCAGCACATTTCACATAACTAATCAGCTTTGCATGGAATGGTAAGATAATGAAATTTTTCTTTGCTTTGCTTTGCTTTGCCTTTATGGAGCCAGGAACATTAATTGCATGGGAGAAATTTGATCTCTATTGGCAGGATTACGTAGGTTATTAATTAGTTTTAATGCTGTAAATACCTTGGACACAATTTTAAGGTCTGCGCCACCTGTAATTATACTCATAGAATACTGGAGGCAAGAGGAATCTTAATGATAATTTAGTTTGACAAACTTGTTTTGCACAGAAGGTAACTGAAGCCCAGAAAAGTAAAGTGACTTTCCCAAGTTCACACAGCCAGGGAATGTGCCTTCTGCAGGACTCCAATGCTTTCTTTCAGTCACAAAACATCATTCCGCAGACAATTAATTAGCACTTAGAGGTAAAACTTTTGTCCTGATAACTTTTGTATTGTATCCCATGTCTTCTGGCTGGTAGCATCCTGAGAGGAAGCAGAGAAAGCCTCCTAACGGTGGTAATTGTATCCTTTCAGCTTCCCCAAACAGCATCTCATTTCATCACCAACATTGTCCTGCGATTACCATACTGTAGATGAGAAAGCTTGAGCTCTGAGATCTGGGATTTGGAATGACTAAATCCTTTTTGTGGTAATCAAGGAAGACTTCATGGAAGAGGTGGTGTTTGAGCTGGAACTTGAAAGATAAGTTGAATTTTACCCATTGGACCAGAACAGAAAGGTGAAACATTCTAGGTAGAAGAAACAGAATAGGTAAAAAAAATTTTTTTTTAATTTAAAAAAATTTTAAAAAATTGGGGGTATATCGGAGTATTCATTAACAAACTTCCTCTCATGACTTGACTTAAAGTATAAAATACACTAAGGAAGGTACCAAACAATAAAGGCATTTTTAATGGTCATAGAATTGTAAGGGCTTATCAAATGGTTAATGAGTAAGGATTGTGTACATTTTGTGGTTACAACTTTAACTAATAGGCAGAAGGGGAATTTGAATTTTATCTTCCAGTGTCCATAAAGCAGTATCATGGACTGTAATTATTAACATAATCATTAAAAGCAGTTTAGTTAAGTTTAAGAAAATGTAGACACATGGAGACATGGTATCTTCATCAAAGCAGCTCAAGTCCAGATAAAGTGAGCCTCTTAAATTGACTTTGATGCTTTGAAATAAAATCCTTAGAGCACCAATTACAGCAGTGTCTGAAAAGCAATTATTGTCAGCCTCCACTGCTTTCCACCATGAGTTCTAATTTAATTACATCTTCTCTGTTTAAAATGTAGTGCTCTAGTGTAAGGTACAGTAGTGGAAAAAAGGGGTTTATGTTACTGAAAATGTATTTTTTATACCGGAGATAATTAGTCTTAGTCATAGGTGCTTCCAGGAGAGGCACAGGATTATGAACTCATTAATTTCAAGTGATCATTGCTGCAAAGGAATTTAAATCTTTGAAGTTGGGGGAATTGTGATTCCTAGGTGAAACGGACCTAGGAGAAAATAGACAGAGCTTTATCATCTTAGCATCTGCCCCACCTGGGCTGCTTGGTCCTTAGAGGATCTGTTTCAGCCAGCCTTCCTTATTCCAAGCTAAATTAAGTTTACAGATTTGTTTTATCGATTGTGAATATTTAACAATTACATTTGGCTTCCAACTCCTGTAGATGAAATAGCCATTTACACAATTTGCGAAAGCTCTTTTCACATCTATAATTCTGGGGAACAAAAGTGTCTGTGTGCCTTCCTGGCAGAAAACCAAGCCATATTGACTTTTTACAGAAAAGGCTTTTACTGTCATTCTCACAGCTCATCGCTTATCTGGCAGCCTAAAATTCCTCCTGTTTCTAAATGTTCTATCTCCCTGGATGGTGGTGAAGAAGCATTGCATTTTTCTGAGTTGAAAGAGCCTTTTCAATCATAAGCCTGCCGATTTATTTTACAGATGAGGAGATGGAGAGACACTGTAATTAAATGGATTCTTCAAGGTCACCAGGATGCCAGGCAGGGCAGGGACAAGAATCCAGGTCTCCCACCTTCAATTCCACTGAGGCAGGGAATATTCTGACATTGGAGCCCAACTGATTCTGAAATGGGCATCTGACATTGATCTGTAGAATGAGGTTAATCTCCATCCCCAGACAGTTTTTATTGTTGTTCCTGTTTTTAACCTTAGTCACTGCTTTTCAGAGTCTTTATAGCAGTGTTTCAAATGCTCTGTGTGAAAATTCCTATAAGAAAAAATTATAATTGCACATTTCTAAACCCTATACCAGATCTACTGGATCAGAATGCATCACGTACACCAAACTTTAAGAACTTTGCTTTTCAATATTGTGGCAGGAAGTTGAAGGTGAATGTAAAAAACACTGTGAAATCTTTTCAGAATTACATAAGTCTCATCACCACTCATCATGATATACCTAAGCAAAGGTAAGTGGCAAGTATAATCTTAAAAAGACACTCTCCTCCTCCTCCCCTCATATAAGAACCATTGCTCTAAAGAGTCCATAACAAAGATTCATCAGGTTAAACATTTTACATGTAGAACAAATGGGTTCTATGTATTTATTTCCAGCTCTTATACTAAAAGGCACAGATATAATGGAATGATTAAGAACAAAGTTTAAAGTACAAAGCCATGTAATAAAGAGGGCTCGGAAGAGAAAAACTATACAGAAAACTAAGGTTAATGAAAGTTGTTAAGGCAGAGCACACAGCTAACTTCTGAGCTCCCTGGCAGTCAATGCAAAAAGAGAAATGCAATGCATTGCAGTGCTCTCATAATCTAATAGCAGTATAAAGGAGTGTCCAGTTTTTTTTCTAAGCAAGGAAGTCTGTGAGAATTTAATGGAGTGACATTAAATGTTCTCACAGACTTTGGAAAGATGTAGAAAGATTGTTTGCATGGTTGTGACAGCACACGGCAAGGGCATATGCCACAGCAATAGAACCATGGTCCCTGTATATCCCTTGTTCTTACTACAATGTGTACCATGAGGAAACAAGAGAAGCAGCGGCAGGAAAGGACATTTCGGAGGGGTAATGCAGTATACCTGAGGTCTCCAGCATCACGCAGAGGATGGTTCTCCATGTGAAGCAGATACCAAGCACAACAAACTTGGCAGCCACCACATCGGACTAAAAGCTAATGATTCCTAAAGGGATTCGCTCAGGGCAGCTTTGATTAGAGGCACTGCAATTCTCCAATGCCACAACCCTGCGAACACGATCTCGAGCAGGCATCCAACCAGTTATACACTTGGGAGAATGATGGGAGAATCTGAGCTTTAGTTTACGCAGGAGCTTACTGCAGCACCCCTTAAATTATCGTCTCAAATGTGTCAGCATAAAAACCAAGCTGCTGTTTCATTTGGCTGAAAATTATATGACTTGTTCTGCCAAAATATTTATTAGAACGTTTTTTAGGCTTTAAAAAAAAAAACTTGCTTCCAGTTCAGTCTCTCTCCAGAGAGTCATAAAGATAATTTTATTTTTTATGTGAAAGGGAATAATTGTTCAAAAGAAAACTACAATACCTGGCTCACAGGTTTTCTCCAACTCCTTTTGAACGGTGTAATGGAACTCTGAAATATGGTAAGATTGTCCTCCAAAGAAAGAGGTCATCAAAAGTAATGCAAATAGTCTATATTAGTAATGTTTTCTTGAACAACAAGTAGATTAAGGTTTAAATAATTTTACTCTCTCCAAGTGAGTTGCAGTGTGTTTTTAAATTTTGTTTTTATACCCTTGGTCTATCACACCAACAGATTTTATCAATGATATTAATATATCATCTCCCAGGGAGGAGGCAGCTTCAGAGGCAGCAGGCAGTTTTGTTTGAGCTGCCAAGTGCTCTGGAAAAGAGAGATGTTGCTCCCTCACCAAGTGGCATTTTTACTCTAGACCATGACTCATATTTCTAATTGCTCCCGAGCCCAATTCTCATCCAATTCAAAAGGAAACTCCTGAGAGATTACTTCTCCTTTGCAAATTTGACACTCATATTAAGTAATGGAAGTTACAAGTCTCCATGCTGTTCCTTTCTTTATCGACTTTACTTCTCTCTTGTTTCTATCTCAGCCAGAGAAGACGAAGCTCAGATGTCAGTCTGTACTTAAAACATTACATTGGAAATTCATAACTTTGAAGCCAGCATTTAATTCTGCTAATTCATTCGTGGTGGCATTGTACAAAGAATTGGGCAGTTCAATCCAGAAGGTTGTCAGAACCATTGGCAGCCTGATAAACAGAGGGTGGTATCCATAGAGCACTGAACACTGCCACTTTGAGATGTTATCTCCTTTCCTCACTTCTAAATTCAGCCACAGAGCCTTTAGCAGTTGCACTTGTACCACCTTCAAGCTTGGTGGCATGACGTGGTCACCACAGCCAAGCCCTGAAATGGTGCCAAATCATAACAGAAATCTACAGACATAAATTGCAGGACCCAGAGCTGTAAAAAGGAAAATTCAGGCCTCCCATTTCAAAATTATTAAGAACTTCAAGATGATGACTCCTGGGGATGAACCTCCCTGGCACCGAGGGATTACTACCAAGCACCAACTAGCAATGCAACTGGAAAGAGACATTGACCAAAAGGGGGAAGGATAAAGACAAATGAGTTTTTATGGCTAAGAGACCTCAAAGTGAGTCAGGAAGTCATTCCAGAGGTTATATTTATGCACATCTCAGCAGGATCTCATTGACTGCCAAAGTAAATATTACCTCAAATAGTGGGACTCCTGAGGGCTCTGGAGACATCCAGAAACTATAGGCAGGGCAGACAGCTCAGGAGTTGGGCGCCCTGCCAGTGGGCCCTACTTTGGAATTTATGCTCCCCAGTGTGATAGAGTTGGACTCAGTTTTGGTTTGAATTGGACTCAGTTTGGACTCAGTTTCCCTACACATGGGTCTTCTGACCCTTCTATTTGAAACTATAGTTGGTGCTGGAGTTGATAGGTGTACGTCCAAGAGACTGAAATCCACGTGTCTGCTGGGCCCTTAATCTCAGCAGAGTTGCAACACCTACTCTACAATTCATTGGACTTACCCAGGACAACTAACAAGGAGATGATGATGGACAACGATCATCCCAAGGAACAGAGAGAGTCTGCAACTGCAAGCAGGATCCATCCATCTGCCCCATGGGATCTAAACCCCCTCTCAATTAGAGGTGGAGTGGGCACCACCATCCCAGAATCCTCAGGATTGGGGAATGAACGATGGACTACAGTAGACTTACCGTTATTCTACTATAAACTTATTGTGATTCTAGCAATGGAAGAGCTGTTATCACTGATGTGGAGGCAGTGGCCACAGGAGGTTCTGAGGGGAGTGAGAGGGAAAAACAGGTGTAATACAGGGACATTTTCAGGACTTGTGAATTGTCCTGAATGACACTGCAATGACAGATACAAGCCATTATATATTTGGTCATAACTTACAAAATTGTGTGGGAGAGGGTGTAAACTACAATGTAAACGCTTAGTGGCAATGCTCCAAAATGTGTTCACCAATTGTAATAAATGTACCACATTAATAACGAATGTTGTTAATGTGGGAAAATGTGGGAGGGGTTGGGAGCAAGGCATATGGGAATCCCTATATTTTTTATGTAATATTTATGTAATCTAACTATCTTTAAGAAACTATATTAAAAAATAATAAGGAGGAGTGTAACCATGGACCAAAGCCAAAAAAAAAAAAAGATGACAGCAGAGCATTAAAATAAATGTTCAGCATTGATAGTGTGGGGCCCTGTGTGATTGCCCAGGTCTCACACCCAGGAAGCTGGCCCTGTCTGCATGCATGATCCCTAGGGACTTAGAGAGTCCTTGGCAGTTTTATCACAGTAGGACTAGTGTATTTCTCCTGATCTCATAGACTCTGTAGGAAAGAGACTTTGGGGTGAGCAGGCCCTACCACCATCTCATGCATACTGCTTTATGTTCTTCCCCAGGTGGTTTACATTGGTAGCCGGGGTGGCTAGCCTCTGTTTTAAAGCTTCTATTCCTGAGGTCTGCCTAGCTTCCATATATTAAAGACTCCTTTTTCTTGAGTCAAACATCACCATTTCCTTCATTCTGTGATATGATTTCAGTGCCTTTGCTGTGCAATGAGAATTCACCTATATTTCTCTTATCGTGTTGTGTCTAGATCTCAATATATATTCTTGGCACTGACCAACTCATAGAATTGCCTACTTTCCCACCCATGGTTCCAAATATGAGCTTAGTGTTCTTGGATAACTCACATCTCCATCAACTCTCTGAGACCTTTAGAATGATGGGAGCGGGGAGCAGATGTAGCTCAAATGGTTAAGCACCTGCTTCCCATGTACAAGGTGGCCCTGGGCTCAATCCCTGGTACCTCCTAAAAAAAAAAAAGATAGGATTAATAGGGAGGATTCTAATGACCATTACAGATCTTTCCACTATTCTCTCACTCTCCTATAAAGTCTAAAGTTATATAAGTGAATGCAAAAGACACTCAAATCTATGCAAATAATGTTTTAGTAATGTTTTATTGAACAACAAGGAGATTACAGCTTAAATAATTCTACTCTCTCCATAGTGAGTTGTAGCATGATTTTAAATTTTGTTTTTATATCCTTGGCCCATCACAAGAGAGAGTGCAGACACTCTAAGAGGTTAAAGGTTCCCAAGATGACACACTCCATAAAATCCTCCTGATGGAAACAAATCTGCAATAATTATAGCCCTGAGTATCCCCAGACTCCTGGATTGGTGACAAATGGAAAGGTCTTTCAATAAAAGACCCCACCTTCTTCACCTTATCCACCTAACAACGGTGAACATGCAATAGCTGCCTTCAGTTTGAAGTGTAACTACCTTCTGTCTTATCCTTTCCCTGAGAGCAGGCTAGAGAAAGAGAAAAGGGGTATCAGGACAGCAGAACAGAAAGACGGGATCTGTGAGGGGTACAGAGGAGGTGTTTGGCCAATGATAAACATCATCTTTTCACTCTGTTGCCCCAGGCTAGACTAGCTAGTTCGATTTAGAGGCAGAAAAAAAAAATTACTCCACAGAGCTAATTATGACAGTTTCACTGTACATTTTACTGAGGATTTCCAGTAATAACAATAATCAGACTAGTTGGTAAAAGGAGGCCTGGAACCATCCACATACGATGTTGTTTATGACCAACCCAATATTACTTGAAAACATTGTATTTATAACAATGTGGGAGAAAAATGAATTGAGGCTGGGGGAGTGGGAGAAATGCTAAGACACTCAGAGAAAGAGAAAAATGAAACAGATGACCTCTAAGAGTACTTTCCTGGCTCCCAGCTTTCTAGGCCAATATTCTCAACCTGTCACAAGAACTCTGCTCCACAGAGTAATAATAAGTGTGTTGATAAAACAAGTGTTCCATTCTCAAACATGTTTGGGAAACTATTAAAGTAAAACTAGGTACTATGCAGTCATACATTTTGGGGTCATTAACATATATAATAAATTTCCTAAAGGAGGACATAATAACATAGTTATAGTTATGGTTTGAATGGTGTCCCCCAAAGAAATTCATTGAAATCCCAACCCCCAGCACCACAGAACATGACCTTATTTGGAAATAGGGTCATTGCAGATGTGATTAGTTAAGTAAAGATGAGATCATGCTGGAGAAGGGTGGCCACTTAACCCAGCATGGCTGATGTTCTTTCATTTTTTATTTTTTCCATGTTACACTGTTGCTTTACAGGAATGAATCATGTAGTCCACCTTGAGTATGGTTTCATGCAACTTACAAGTTATGAAGACAACAAATTAGCCTCCAAATAACAGTACCCATTCCAGTGATTCTTTTGTTTTCTAGGGCTTTCCATTGTCCTCTTACTCAAGACTTCAACCTTTTACGGGGTACACATTCCTCTATGAATTCAGTTCAGAAAATGAAAGGAGGAAGTGTTTATCATAGGTCCAGTTTCCAATTCCATTTTCTGCCAGCTTAATTTCTTTGTAGTCATAGTTCCACCTGGACGTTTCTGAGCTTTCACCTTTAGAACAAGGTCAAGGACTACTTGATCATCTTACCTTTGATGCCCATAAACAGAAGACTGTTGAGCGGTGTCTGACTTTCCCCAGTCTTGTAGCATGAGAGCTTGGTCCTGTGTCGTGGCCTTTGGTGAGAGGCTGGAGTCAGAAAGCCCAACCCCATCTGATGTTTCCACCACCCCAACTTATCTGAAGGGGTTCCACTCTGCGCAGAGACCTGGCTCGAGTTCCAGCTCCCCCAGCTTCATAGAATATCCCCCTGTGCTGGGAGACTGACGAGCGTATGGCCATGTGAAGACAGAGGTAAAGACTCGGGGTTAACAGCTACAAGCCTATAACGCCAAGGATTGCAGGCCACCACCAGAACCTAGGAAGGCTTGGAGATTCTTCATGAGAGCCATCAGATAGAGCACATCCCTGCTGACACTTTGATCTCTGACTCTAGCCTCCAGAACTGGGAGAGAATAAATCTCTGTTGTTTTAGGACACCAAGCCTGTGGTACTTTGGTATGGCAGCCCTAGGAAACAAATTCATTTGCCGAGCACTTTTGAAGTTTTTGAAGACTACTTCCTTGCTTCTTTTGACATCAGGAATCCAGGACTCATAGCTCTGTAGTTGATTCTACTTACAGGTGGTTGATAAAGTATCTGAAAGCCCTAACCCTGAGCCATTGCATCCTTGTTTCTCTCTGCTCCAAGGATCTGTGGATGAGTGAAACATGTAAATAGGTCAACAAAAAAAGATTAGCCAGTCACAACTCCATTAAAATTCAATGTTAATCATATTCAAGGTCTTTATGAGCTAAATGAAACCATCCATATTTTAAAAAAGGAAAAGAATCTGTATTCTGGGTAGGTCAATGATATTTGGGCCTAAGGTAATTACCACTGGTTCTTTATAGTATAAGACCATTTCCAGCAATTTCTAAATCAGTAGGTATCTGAAGTGTTCTTTCTTCCAGCCACCCCTCATAGAACAGAATGCTTAAGCTGACTTTTCATGAAAAGTAAGCATCAAAAGTTTTTTATATGCACACAGAGGCAATTTCAAGAATATCTGCTACTACGCCTTTCATGCTTTTATTCTTGGCTGAAGTAACTTGCCCAAAGTCAAGGAGATTGGAATAATCTTATGTGGTATATTCACACAATGGGATACTACTCAGCGATTTTAAAAATATTGAACTGCAGAGACTTGCAACAACAAAAAAGATCATGGAACTCCAAGTCTTTGTGCCAGTGAAGTCACCAGGGTGGGATGAAGTGCTAATCCGGCTAGGCAGGAAGGGTAA
Organism: Tolypeutes matacus; assembly: GCA_026826555.1. Lineage (NCBI taxonomy): Eukaryota > Metazoa > Chordata > Mammalia > Cingulata > Chlamyphoridae > Tolypeutes > Tolypeutes matacus. The sequence goes on from JAKSZT010054406.1 coordinate 2,462,934, forward strand.
TTGAGACCTCATTACTCTGTCTAGGTGAGGTTGGGTGATGGTCATCAATACAGTGTTACTGAGAGAAATTCTATCAGGCAGACCAAATGGAACAATACTTTAAACAAGGAGAAATAGTTTGCAGGTGCAAACAAGCATGAAATAGAATTCTGTTAATGAGTTTCCACTACTAGCTAAATACATAATCAAATTATTTAGGCCCTACTCATTGCAGTAAGAAATCAATTATTCTTCATAAATCTAGAGATGTGTATTGATCATCTTGGTATGTGTCTACCCTGGTCTATTCTGAATGCATGTTTCAATTTCATCAAGAGTGTGTTATCATTAGTAAAGCTTTCTGAGAAAACGAAAAATCAAAAACAGATGAAAAGTTTTCCTTCAAGAATTCTTAAATAAAGGAAATATCATAAGATAAAAATTAAATCATGTGTTTTCAAGAAATGGAGCTGAAACAATTGAACATCCATGTTCAAAAAAATAAACCTGAACCTATACTTTGCACCTATAAAAATGTAACACAAAATGGATCAAATACAAAAGTTAAACCTATAAAAACTTCTAGAAGAAAAAATAGAAGAAACTCTTTGCAACTTTGGGTTAGGCAAAGATTTCTTTCTTTTTTCCTTTATTAGAGAAGTTTGGGTTTACAGAACAATCATGCATAAAATACAGAATTCCCATATACCACCCTATTATTAACAATTTGCATTTGTGTGGAACATTTGTTACAATTGATGATAGCAATTTTTTATAGTTGTACTAAATTGAAGTCCTTGGTTTAATTTAGGGTTCACTGTTTGTGTAGTGTAGTTCCATGGATTTTTTTTCCTATTACCGTATATACAATCTAACATTTCTACTTTTAATCACATTCAAATATGTGTATCCGTGCTATTAATCAGTTTCACAATGTTGTGCTACCATCACCACCATTCATTATCAAAACATTTCCATTGTTCCAAATAGGGATCCTATACTTTTTAAGCCTTAATTTCCCATTCCCTATATACACCCTTTACCCTGGTAACGTAAACTCTAGATTCTGAGTCTGTGTGTCTGCTTATTTTAATTGTTTCAAATCAGTGAGATCATACAATATTTGTCCTTTCGTGTCTGGCTTTGTTCACTCAACATGATGTCCTTAAGTTTCATCTATGTTGTCACATGTATCAGGACTTCATTCATTTCTACAGCTGAATAATATGCCATTGTATGTATATACCACATTTTGTTTACCTATACTTAGATTGATGGACACTCAGGTTGCTTCCATCTTTTGGCAATTGTGAATAATCCCACTAAGAACATCAGTGTGCAAACATCTGTTGGAGTCCCTGCCTTCAAATCTTTTAGATATATACTGAGTAGTAGGATTGCCGAGTCATACAGTAGTTCGATACTGAGCTTTCTGAAGAACTGCCAAACTGTCTTCCACAGGGGCTGCACCATTTTACATTGCCACCAGCAATGAATGAGTGTTCCAGGCAAGGACTTCTTAAATAGGACACAAAAGTATGGATCATAAAAGAAAAAAGTGATAAACTGAACTTCAAAAAAATTTAAATCTTCTCTTCAAATGATACTGTTAGGTGCATAGTATCATTTGAATAGTATCATTTTCTTGCTCATGAGCAAGAAAATGATTGCTGTTTTAAGCCACTAAGTCTTGAGGTGATTTGTTCACTCAGGGCAACAGATAAATTTATATACCATGTAAAAGTATAATTAGACATCACCATTTTAATGGCTACATAATACTCTATGTCTTTACCGTATTTTTTAATTAACCTCAATCTGATAGATATTTAGGCTGCTCCATCCCTTTTTAAAAACCAGAACTAAAATGAATTTAGTGTAAAGTATATTGCATACTAATCTAATTATCTTTGTAAGATGAATTATCAAATGTAAATAAAATTGGGGGAAAAATTAATGTTAGGAAAATGAAAAGACAAGGCATAGACTAGGAGAAAATGTTTATAAAATATATCTCTGATAAAGGACTGGTCCAGAATATACAAGGAACTCTCAAACTCTATAATAAGAAATAAACAATCTAATTTTTAAAATGGGCTAAAGGCTTAAACAAACACTTCACCTAAGAAGCATATGACAGTAAAGAAACACATGAAAAGATGCTCGACATTATTAGACATTAGGAGATGCAAATTAAAACCCTAATGAGCTACTACTATACAACCATTAGAATGATTTAATTTTTTCTAAAAATGACAACATGTGCTCACCAGATATGAACTGTGGCAAGCAGAATAATGGGTCTCCAAAGACGTCCATGGAACCTATGAATATTTTATGCTACTTGGCAAAGGCAATTAAGGTTGCAATTAGAGTTAAAGTTGCTAATCAGCTGACCTTAAAACAAGGAAATTCTACTTGATTATCCAGGTATTCGATGGTCCTTTAAATAGGGAACAGGGAGGCAGAAGAGTCAGTGTTAGAGTGATGCAAGATGAGAAGCACTCAGCAGGCATTGCTGGCTTTGAAGATGGAAGGGGGCCACAGACCAAGGAATGTAGGCAACCTTTAGAAGCCAGACAAGTCGAGGAAGTAGATATTCCCTTAGAGGCTCTAGAAAGGAATGCAGCTCTGCTGACACCTGGATTTGATCCCACTGAGACACATTTCGGGCTTCTGACCTCCAGAACTATAAGATAATAAATCTGTGTTGTTTTAAGCCACCAAGTTTATAGTTAATTGTTACAGCAACAATAGGAAACTAATATACAGTCTAACTGGAATGCTCCTAAATTTCTGATAAGAATGCAAAATGGCACAGCTACTTTGGAAAATTAAATTTGGCAAGGTCTTATAAAGTTAATACATCTACCATATGACCCAGTATATCTTCGATATTTACCCTAGAGAAATGAAAATATATATCCACACAATGTTTATTATATTGTAACTTTTCCCAAATTTCATCAACTGGTGTATGGATAAGCAAACTTATGTGGTATATTCACACAATGGGATACTACTCCACAATAAAAAATATTGAACTACGGAGACGTGCGACAACATGGATGAATCTCAAATGAATTGTGTGAAGTGAAAGAAGCCAGACTCAAATGTCTATGTATTGTATGATTTACTAGAAAAGGCAAAACTATAGGGACAGAAAACAGTAGTTGTCAGGGGCTAGAGTGAAGAGGAGATTGACTTCAAAAGGGCATGAGGAGGGGAAGCAGCTGTGGCTCAAGTGGTTGGGCTTCTGTTTACCATATGGGAGGCCCCGGGTTCGATTCCCGGGACCTCCTGGTGAAGGCAAGCTGGCCCACGCAGTGCGGTGAGCTGGTGAGCAAGATGACGCAACAAAGGGAGACAAACAGACACAGGAAAGTGCACAGCAAATGGACACTGCACAAGCAGCAAGGGGGGGATAAATACATAAATGAAAATAAATCTTAAAAAAAAAAGGACATGAGGGAACTTCTTGGGGTGCTGTATCTTGAATGTGGTGATGGTCACATGACTGTATGCATCTGTCAAAATTCAAAATTCATAGAGATGAACACATAAAAGGGTGAATTTTACTATATGTAAATCATACCCCATTAAGCCTGAATTTTAAAAATATATACATATATAGTATGCAACCATAAATAAAATTCGTATTGAAGTACTGCTTGAAAGGCTAGTGCTGTCTTAAGTCAAGAAATTGGAGAAACCCTATCTACCCCATCTATTGATGGCTCCTTTCTGCTGTCTTGTAAGCGTCATTTTTTTTTAAATATAGAATGTTAGAGTAGAAGGAACTTTAAAGATCAGTTAGTCCGTTGATTTTTAAACCATTTTTAGGTTTCAGAATCCTTTCCCCAAATAAACTGATATTATTGAGTAGATGCTATGTATCAAACACTGTTATAAACATATTGCATTACCTCTTTTAACCCTCACAGTATCCTATTAGATGGGTATTGTTAATAATAATGCATTGTTAATAACTTTGCACGTGGGGAAACTGAGGCTTATATAGCATCATGCAGCTGGCCAGTGATGGAATAGATATTCAGACTCTGTCTATTTGATGGTAGAGCCCTATTTTGTAACCATTATATTACATAGGCTCTTTTCTGTGAAACCCCTGCGTGAAATCCCTATAATACTTGTGAAGCTGTTCTGGTTGCTGAATGAGTGTGTTTGTGAGAATGAAGGCCTAGATCCTTCTAGTGGTTTCACAAAAAACCCACACAGCATAAATCGAATGCTGCCGATCTGGCCCAATGATACGCTCATGTAAGTAAGGAGGCATTGGAGCCAGGGAGGTAAATTGTCTTGCTCAAAGTCACATGACAGCATAGTGACCGAGGCAGGACTCCTGACTCTTGGTCAAGTGTTCCTTCCTCAGCACAATGCTGGTGTGCAATGCAAAGCCCATTTTTAAGCCATTCAAGAAAAAGTCCAATAGAAAAATTAATTTATTAAGTTGACTTTCCCCTTTTTGTGCCATAATATTCCGTTTTAACAATAAAGATCATTACACTGAAAGAAGGAAGATTGATCCCAAAGGGATGGATTGTAGAAGGGTAAATAAAGACCAAAGTCTCCCAAAATACTTCTCTGGCCAAGTCTTTCCAAAATCTAGGAACTTGCCATCCCACGTTCATCTCATGCTTTCTTTTTAACAGTGTTTGTTACATGTTTTTCAAGCACAATAACCTAAATCAGGTTTTATTAGGGAGAAATGAATTGAATTTGTATTTTATAAGCAACACTTGCTTATATTCCCCAGCCACAAATTCTCCAAATGCAAACTCTCTCTCTGTTCCCTTGAAGCCTACACTGTATTGGAGCCTCAAAAGTGTGCCATTTCCATGGAGAACTGCACAGCCAGCCTAGCTAGGAACAAAGACCCGGCTGTTCCTCCTCCAAGTAAATCCCAGGAAAATACTATAGCAATTCATAAAATAATGCAGACCAATTAAGAACTCGATATTATAAGTTCTTAAAAAATAGGTCTGAGAAGTTAACTGTGCATATTCTCACATTAGACAAGAGCAAATGGATTTCTACATTATCTCACTACAGAGAACAGGAGTAAGAATTGGTGGCTTTAAGCAGCTTTCAATAGAGGGTGAATATGCTATGGTCTCAGTTCATTAATATGAGTTTGATTCTGTTAGTTCCATTGACCTCCAATAGATATTCTGGGAGCTAGTTTAGGTTGGCAGGTCTTTTATTAAGCACTGACTGTATAACAGGGATATATTTGCTTCATTCATTCAATAAGCAATTTATTGAGCACCTAATATGTGCTCAATAGTTTACATTCATTCTCATATTGAATCCTATAACATTCCTGGAGGGCAATTATTGTTTTTTGTTTTGTTTTGTTTTATTTTGTTTTTGGACTCTTTATATTGATTTGTTATTCAAAAGTACATTTCTATTCATAGAATCAGAACTTAAACACAGGGCCATCTGGTTCTACATCACAGGCTTCTTTCTGTGTATTATTCTATCTCCAGAGGAGGAAGTGATTTCTGCATAGCACAATCAAACTAAGCTGACCGAGAATATCTCCTTTATCCCCCAAACCTGAGCATTTCCACTCCATAAAGACCTTATATGAGTATTTTGGGCTGGTCTAACACATTAAAGATTCATTAATATTCAAAGAATATTAGGATACAAAAGCTTAGAAATCATCTGGTCCAATTCACTTATTTTACAAATTCACTCTTTACTCTACAAATATGTAACTTACCAAAAACTTATGTGCTGCACAATGCCAAAGATACCCAAATCTTCCTACCCTCAAGGAGATTACAGTGTAGTAGTAGCGAATGACAAGAATACAGATCATTAACGTCAGACAATGCTAGAGATGGAGATGGAGCACAATGAACAGGCACTCCATGCAGATTTGGGGGATTAAGGAGAAAGTACTATCTTTGTTGAGTCCTGGAAAATATATAAAGGAAATAGAAGACAGCAACTCCAAAGGATTAGAGTGAAATCACTTGGGGGAAAAGGGACTTGAATTGAATCTAGGAACTATACTGTTCCCTCTTCCCAGTTCCATAGAGGAGGAAAAGGGATGGTGGTATCAAATCTAGGTTGCCAGAACTCCAAGCTAATGCTGTAGGAATGGGTTTAGCCATCATCAAAGATCAGGTGAGAATGATAAACATATACAATGCAACATACGGTGGATGCTACTGTAGATTGTATAGTGCAGCCTACAATTGCCCCAGGAACTCAAGGGACAATGGGCAAGGACATGTTTCCAATTGTGGTAGCTATTATTGTGGGCTGCCCAACACATTTATCGCCCATCCTAATTCCTGTGGTAACAGAACCTACGTCCTTGACACAGGGATGGGCACTTGACCCAAGCATGGTCAGTTACACTATCCCATTTTCCTGGACACAGCTAGTCTTCAAGCAGAACCAACTGGAGGACTTCTCTGGGATTGATAAACAGCTATTGGAAAAGATACACCCTCTTACCACTGAGGTTACCAAACTGGAAAGAAATGAACCTGGGTTGCCAATAGCCATTTTCTTTGCCTGGTAGAGAGGGCCTGTCTGCAAAATGAATCAAGCTGAGATGGGCAGAAATAAGAGATGGAGTCCTAGCAGCACTGGTTTTCTCATCCAGCCCATGAGCCACAGGTTCCAGCATCCAAGCAGTTTTTCCTTCAGTTTCATGAGCCACTCCAATGTTCCTCCCAGCTGGGTGAGTCAATACATCCTGTTTTTGCTGGTTTGTTTGTTTTAAACCAGTTTGAGATGGGTAGTTTGTAATTGCCAAGGAATCCTGACATGAACCTGACATAAAAGAAAATTCATGCTAGAAACCCAAATCATTACTCTATGTATGAAAATTTCTCCAACCACCCTAATAATTAAAGAAGTGGAACTAAAGCAGTAATAGTATTAGCTCCCTATCAAACTAAAGAATAGCAAAAGAAGTAATAATGTCCAAGACTGAGCAGTGTATAATAAATGAATCCTTTCATACCTTTAGTAGGAGCGTATTCTGGAAAGCCATCTCAACATCGGTATCAAAATGTGATGTTGCATTCCTTTTAATCTTGCAATATTTCTCCTAATAATTGATCTCAAGGAAATAATTGTATAAGCTCACAAAGGTGAATGGACAGAAATGTTTGTTGCAGATGTGTTCATAATAACAAAAAAAAAAAGGTTGGAAGAAACCCAAATGCCCTTATTTAGGGGATTGATTTTTTTTAAAGATGGTATGGCTGGCAGTGGAGTGAAATACTATTCAGCTGTTAAAATGATTATAGAAAATTCTTATGTAATAACACAGGAAAATGTCCACAATATATTGATGTGATCAGAACAGCAAGTGTAGAATGATCTGTTTTGCATTTAAGATATATGTGTTTATATATAAAAATCCTGGAAACTCTGGTTATCTCTTGGGGACCCAGGATAAGGAAAACAACAATTTTACTTCTGCTGAACTGTTTAAATATTTTACAAAAGTTTTCTATTATTCAAAATTAATTTTTTTTCATGCTGGCGGGGAGAGGGGAGAAGACATGGGAGAAGGATTACAGAAGTACAGTCTTAGGAATCATGACATCGTGGAAGAAATAAGTCTAGTTAAGCTTGGGCTATGTCTCCTTGAATGAAGATTAGCAACAGACTGGACAAGATATGGGATGAACTAAGAAAAAAAAATTTGTGTGTGTGTGTGTGTGTGATAAGGGGGCTGGAGATTAAACCTGGGAAGCCGGTGCTCAACCACTGAGCCATATCGGCTTCCCTGAGTTGGTTTTTTGTTTGTTTGCTTGCTTGTTGTTTGTTTCTTTGTCTTTAGAAGGCACTGAGAACCAAACCTGGGACCTCCCATGTGGGAGGCAGGCGCTCAACTGCTTGAGCTACATCCCCTCCCCTAAGAAAATTTTTACGTAGTCATTAAAATAAGAACTGGAGCTGGTTAAACCTCCATACCTTTTCCTACATTCCCACTTCTGTGCCAAGCCCCCCACTATTAGGAATAGATCCTTATGCCCTGGACCAAGTTGAAGTTGTTCAAAAATCAAATATTTCAAATCCTAATCAGTAACATGTCTAGGAAAACAAGGCAATAATGTCATTTTTGATTTGTGGAATTTGGTGACGTGCTCCATCCTAGGGATTTCTAGAAAGCTGGCAGAATTTACTGAGCTGCCAGAGAATGCCTCAAGTTTTAGATTGAACCATTTGAATTTGCCACCACAAAACCACTTTGACCTACTGAAACAGCAAATTTAAATGGATCATTTTAATACATCCTCTCTAATACAGACATTGATATTTACATAGAATTGTGTATTCAACAGCCCTTAACTACTGACTGAGAAGTAGTATATATTCAGTCTGACTGGGTGTTTGGTCTCCCAAATCTGGCTGATATAAAAAAGATCTGGTTACAATTTGAACTTCGTACGTCTGCTATAATTTGTTGGCAGAAACTCAACTGAAAGCTCACTCCTGCAAAGGTTCAACCATCCACTGCCTTGTATCTCTACCCCAGCATTCTTCCCTCACACTTGCTGGAAGAAACTCTCAGCTTATCATGTTTCCACTTCAAAGAACTCTTAAACACGGAGGCACAGCCTAAAACTCAAACTGTGGAAGCTGCTAAAACTAAAGCCTGCTCTGTCAAAGAATCTGAAAGTACAACTAAATCAGGCAATAATTTGTACTTTTTATTTGGCCTAAGTCATAAATTGCAAAGCAGCAAAGGTAATTAAGAATAATGTAAAAATCAGCACAAAGCATATGAAAAGAATAACAAGATTTATCAAATGGACTGATTTTGAGGCAGGTTTGAAGTTGGATATGTTTGGAAGGCACCAAAGCAGATAATTAGATATAATATTCAGCTTAATGTGCAGGAAAAGAAATCTAGATGAAGCAAATCACTTTCCTGGACTCTAATGCAAAGAACATGGAGGGTTTTATTAAATATAAAATTAGATTTAGATTTATGGTCACTGTTGATACACTCTATGGAAACTGACATTATCATATCATTACTTTTTAATTCATTGTTTTAGATCCTTTATTTAAAAAAAAATAGGCTTGAAGAAAAAGTCAGCACCATTTTCAGAATTATTTTTTCATCTTCTCATAATTGTTTTGCTCTACACTCATTTATTCCCTGTGTTGGTGTCACAGAGTACATGCAGCAAGTATAGAACATTATGTTATGGTGTCAATGAGACACAGGGGGAAAGACATTTTCTAGTATTGACCTTTTTATATAAATGGACCAAGTTATTAGCATTTGAAAAAAAATCTTTCCATGACTGATGATGCCACAAGAAATAGAATGTGTCCAGAGAATTGTCCAGAGCATTGGGGTGTTTATTTCTCTGGAGGTGGTTTCTAGCAAAGGTAAGATGCATTGAGGTCCTAATGAATAAGCAGAGAGAACAGATGTGGAAGTTACCTGCGAGAAGTTGTTCCCAAATACGGGGGTGGATAGAACTCAGCCCCTTAGTTCTGAGAGATGCTACTGAGTCCTGACTGAGACAAGGCAGCTTCCCCCTAGCAGACAGCTCCCATTTCTGCTGCTTTGACAAAAGACCCAGCATATTGTGTTTCTGTGAGGAGGTGGGGAGGCGGAGTACGAATGAAACCAGTATAAAGCAGGGTCCTGCAAAGGGAAGTGACAGGGGGACTTCATGGGAGGGAAAAAAAAAATAGTGCTAAAAAGAAACTGAAATAGGATGAGGTCATGAGTTAGGAGCTCTCTGAAGAAACTAGGGAAAGGGAAGGAGATGCCCCCTCGCTGGGAACAAGCCAGCGATTGAAGCTTCACAAATGGATAAGAGTCCTTTCCCGAGGCTTCTACCAGGACCCCCATCCCCAGCTCAGAGCTGTCAGGAAGTTCTGGGCATTCCAGACCCCCACTGTATGGAATAGGCATCTGGTAGATTCGTAATTCCTCGATTCCCAGGTGCAGATATAAAATGGGCACGGCTTCCATGATACTGCTCTTGCCAGATTTTTCTGATTTCTCATAGCCTGGTCCCGCAGTTCTTGCCTGCCCTGTGCTGCCTTGCCTGGAGCAGCTCCAGATCCCTTCTGGTTAGCGGGACTTCTGGTCATTACCATCAGAGGCCGTTTTGACCTTTTGCCACTGATAGTGACCTTTTGCCACTGTCAAGGAAATAACTCAAACCTCCACTGCTCTGGGGGATTAGGAAAAAAGCCCCTTCTTCCCCTGGAGAGATGAAGTGGGAAGAGTTTGGGGCAGAGGGATGGAGCATGGTGTTTTATCTTTACCATGTGCTAATGCTGTTAGCACCAAGTGTAAAAGGAGTTTCCAATCCCATCTTCCAAACCTCCCAGCCCTATATCAGGGGGCCCTGAACCCCAGTGAACCCCAAGCCCAAGTCATGTATCCAAAGTGGCCGTGTTTGCTTCCCATTGTATACATGTAATATATAATGATAGTTCAGCCTCCGAAAGTACCAGGGATAGTTTTCAGTGGTATAAATAACATATATTATGACTACTTGAGTAACAGGACTGTCATATTACATCAAACTCATGAATTTACGGATTGTTTAGAATGAAACTAAGGTAAAAGCAGTGAGTTTATTTAAAGAATAATAGTACAGGAGGTAAAACAGGTACATGAAAAATAATGAAGGGCTGCACAAATGACTAAAGGTTAAGAAACCTCAAATTAGTAGATGTAGTGACGTTGAGGGCAGAGGTGAAACAACTGCAGCAGCTGGCCTGGGTGGTTCTATCCTGGGTCCTTGATTCCATATACTGTCCTAGAAATTGACATGTTGTCAGGTTGAACCAAATGTTCCCTTGTCCACAGACCCCTAGCCTTGTCCCAGTCCATGAGCTGGTGTCAGAATGCAGAATAAGAACAAGCTCAAGTGTGTCTGCCAACTCTGGACTCAGGCCCCAACTCTCTTCCCTCCCCACACATCCTGTGATCAAGTAGCTTCTCCATTGGACTTTCAAAGGGTGGGTGATACTCCCCTCCAATTTCCTGGCTATCTTAGCTCATCCTTTTAGGGATGGTCCACTGATGACCTGTAGACAACCCCAAGGGGGAGCGTCATTCATTGGGTCAAATGTAATTTTCATCACCCACCCCCAAGGGGATCAAGGCCATTTGGGGGTACCATCTTCTGTGGTGCAGGGGAGAAATTCTCTTCATCAGTATCTGTAATAATAGGGATCAAAATTTAGCAATCCTTTGAGGGTTGATCTGTGGAAAAACATGAAAAATGTTAGTGGATAAACATGAATGTGGCTACTCAGAAATTTTACTTGATTTTTTCCTGATTCTGGGCTCTGTTACAACTATTTGAGGCTTTATGGTTAGTAAGTGAGGGAATATTTAATAATAATAACTAATACCTATCTAGTAAGTAATAAATTTCAGGCAGTGTTCTAAGCTTTTACGTATATTAACTCATTTAATACTTACAACACCTTTGGGGGTAGTTACTCTTATCTCCATTTTACAAATGAAGAAACTGAAGCACAGAGAAGATAAGGAATTTATCTAAGCTCACACAGCTTCTAAGTGATGGAGCCAAGATTTGGACCCAGGCAGTCTGACTTAATCCAATTAAACTTGGATTAAAGAGTTATTTTTCTGGTAAATTTTCATCTTCCTTGTCCCATTGACCTTTAAATTATATTCAACATTTGATATTTCTGCCTACGTATTTTTTATTGCTATTCATCACATGAGAATGATAAATCCTGGTTGGGAAGCAGATTCTGTAGTAATTTTCTCCTTCTCTTCTTCTTCTACTTCAGGGACTACCTTGCACACCTACTTCAGATAGTAGACTCTGTCTTAATTTGACATTTGATAAACATTTCTCAGTGCCTGCCCTTTGCCAGGCCCTGCTTCAGTACTTGTAGCTTCCTCCTGACCCTGGATATTATGCTGATTATTTTGTCCTGAGCAGATTCTGGAAATCAGCTCAAAAGTGCTAAGAGGAAACGTGTCCTCTGACTCAGTCTCAGGGGATCCATGAAGAGATCACTCAGGTGCTTTGAGTATCTGTTGGTTTCCAGAGAAGAAGGCAAGGGTGTTTAAGCGTCTATAATCACCCAGACCTTTCCTTATCTCATAAACTGGGTAGGGCCAAGAAATCTAGCACATCACAAGGATGAGCCAGATGTAAATAAGACTCAGGTAGAGATTAGGAGATTAAGTTGCTTCTTCCTCCCAGGCACTCAGTGGAAAAAAGAGCATCTTCATCTTCTTAAATGGAAATTCATAAAACCAAGCAGTTTTAAAGGTCTGTTTCTCCTTTCCTAAGCACTTTGCAATGATACTTTGAAATATTTTTATGGCTATTTTGGTGTTTTATTTTATGACTGACATTTAACGATAATCCTTTCTTAACTCAGAAGAACTTTAGTTTAAAAGTACTTCCACCCATGATATGGTTCAGCCTTCACAACAACCCTGTTGGACAGTGTTGGGAATTGAATCACATCCCCCACAAAGACATGTTCAAGTCCTAATTCCCAGTCCTGTGAGTGTGAACTCATTTGTAAATGGGATCTTCAAAGATCCTTTAAGATGAGGTCACATTGAATCAGGGTGGGCCTTAATCCAATATGACTGGAGTCCTTGTAAGAGGGGAAACATAGACAATGATGCAGATGACTGAGCAGAAGGAGAAGCCACAGGAGGACACAGGAGGAGACAGATGGCCATGTGACGGAGACAGAGACTGACGTGAACAAGCCATTACCAAAACGCTGCAGACTTCAGAGAAAGCATGGCCTGTCAATACCTAGAGTTTGGACCTCCGGCCTCTAAGACTGTGAGACAATAAAGTCCTGTTGTTTAAGCCAGCCAGTCTGTGGTTTTGTCATAGCGGCTCTGGCAAACGAAGACAGACAGGACAGGAATGTTGCCTCACTTTACAGATGAAGAAACTGACACTCAGAGGAAGTAAGTCCCTAAAGACACACACTTGGTGAGTCAGGCATTTCACCTTTAGATTTTAGATGTCCCCATGTGAACTGAATGTAATACATCACACTAGGAAATACAAAACAGCATTCTACCTTCTTCCAAACAGTAGTAGCAGGCACCTCTAATTTAGAAAGCTTAACATTGCTGTGGTTGCTTAGAATATCTCCACAATCTGGATGATTTTCAAGCTGAGTAAGTCTTAACAGTACCTTGAATATTATTGAAAATTACCTAATAAGTTGCAGGTAAAGATTTAAGTACTCTACATAATTTTAGTCTATTATAACCTCTTACAACACACTGAGGAAGACTTATATTCATTTTTACTGCACCTATTTCACAGAGCGCAGGCCTGGTGACAGGAACTAAGCTACTTGGATAAAACTGCACCAACCAGACCTGATTTATCGGTGCATGTTTGAGTCATAGCTGCCCATGAATATAAAACAGGTCCTTTTTGCCTGAGAAGGTGTGAATGCAGATTCTAAATAAGGTGTTTTAAAAGTGGCATTTTACTACTACTTTATTTATGCTAAAAGTTTTCTAAATCAAGCTTTACAAGAGCTTTTAAAGCATAGTTTACAATATGCGTGTGTTTGAATATATCCATAGGCACCCCCACACACACACACAAAGATAGTCACATACGTATGCTGTATGAACTTAAAAGCATGAATTTTGATCCTGGACCATTTGTGTGTATCAGTCATAAACTGTGTGACCTTACACATGTTACTTAATCTCTCTGAGATTTATCTTCATTTTCTAGATACAGGAAATTAATCTGACCTGTCTTATGGACTTGTTTCGATGATTAAATGACCCAATGATTGGAAATGATGGGCATGATAGGTTACCCAGAGTTAGCATTCAGTACTTAACATGTATTGCTATTGTTATTCTCGGGAGGATCTCATTTGCCCAATGTGGCTTAGATAGCAATGTAAAAGAGAATATAAAGGACAGTCAGGAAAAAAACAATCACAAGGCCTATGCATTAGTTCCCTGTTGCTGCTGTAACAAATTACCACAACTCTAATACCTTCAAACAACACGAATGTATTATCTTAAAGTTCTGGAGGCCAGAAGTCTGAAATCAGTTTCACTGGGCTAAAATCAAGGAGACAGCAGACCTATGTGCTTCCTGGAAACTCTAGGGGAGAATCTGTTTCCTTGCCTTCTCCAGTTTCTAGGGGCCACCTGCATTCCTTGGCATGTGGTCCCCTTTTTCCATCTTCAAAGCTCGGAAAGTCTGGTCAAGGCTTTCTCATGCCACATCACCCTGACATTCCTTTTCTGTAGTCAAATCTCCCCCTCCCTCCCTCTTACAAGGAACCTTGTAATTACATTGGGCCTACCAGATAATCCAAGATAATCCCCCCATTTCAAAATTCTTAGCCTAATCACATCTGCAAAGTCCTTTTGCCATGTAAGGTGACATATTCTCAGGTCCTGGGAATTAGAATGTGAACATCTTGGGAGGGATCATTATTCAAACTACCACTATTTATGCCAAACATACAGAATAATAACCATATGTTAAGGTTCACGGACTCTACGTTGGAGAGCTTCAACTCACAGCCTTCTTCCTCTTAATTTTTATGCTATTCTAATAAACTTGGTTATCAATTTCTTAGTAGCCCATTGCCAATTTAGAAACAGCCAATCACTGAGTGCCCAAGGGAGGTCTGAAAGTTAGGGACATCACTTCTGCCCACATGCCAATGGCCAGAACATGGTCACATTTATACCTTACGCTACCCCACTCTCAAACTCAAAAGAGGCTGGGAAATATTGCTGATACCCAGAAGAAAAAAGGAAACCGTTTCATAAGCCCAAACCAGCACCTGTCACATTCTCGGACTGTTGTACTAATGCAAGTTAGACGAGAGCAGAGGATATTCAAGAGAGTAAAAGACACTGAAGGAGGAGAGGAACAACTAAGAAGACCTTCTACTTTATATTTTTTCAAAGACCCATGGGGAAGAGTGAGGGCCTTTAGAAGCCCTTAGCACTTGGCACCAATCCCTTAGTCTGGCTTGGCTCACAGAGCCTTGGATGCTGAGCCAGACCATTTCCTGGAAGAACTCAGAATTATTGCACAGTGTCCCAGCCCAGAATGCGGAGATCAATGAATAGACTGTGCTCAATAGAAATAGAACCATTTCCTCAGCAAACTGAGGACAATGTGATGTCCAGGAGATACCAAATGTATCCTTTCAAAAAGGAAAAGGACTTTTGCTTTCTATAGCATTAGCAGGTGTTGAAAAGTAGAAAGAAATTTGAGGACAGAAAATGACCTCAAAGTATAGACTGACTCCAGTCAGCAATTAGGGAGACACTTACACAATAGAGATTTCTCATTCCAAAATCTCCCTTTTACTTTTAGAGGCAATAATTTTCTTTCCATTCTTTTGTAATTTGTTTTAGATGGGCTTTGGTGTACCAGGTTGCCTTTTCTCTGGCTTTGGGGAATAGGAAAACTAAGCTTGAATGCAAAGTCGCCTGCAAATTTACTGAGTATTGAGTAAAGTAAAACAATTGCTGAGGAAAGGAAGGAACCAGGCACTCCTAAATAAAATAAAATAAAAATCAGGCTTAGGTTATGGATTTTAAGCCTTGTATAACCTTGGCAGCATAGAATAATTTCATTTAGAATTTTAGAGCCCATCATTTTCCATGGTATTGAAATAACCATGAAAATATATACTAGCCCATAAGTTCAGTGGTAGGAGAAATTAAGTTATCTGATTGAAATCACAGAGGAGGTTTAATGAAATACATGAGCCTAGGGGATGTCTAATATCCTTTACTTCTCTGTTCTAAATTTTTTTTTAATTTAGTTTTCATGGGACTTTGGGACTGGTAGAGTCTGGGCTTTTCGTAATCCATGTCCCTACTGAATGAACATTTGTTCATATAAATAAACATTTCTTCTGACCCTGAAACTGCTGCTTGTAGTTTGAAATCATTAAAGGACACAGGCATTAAAACTACCCCCTTTTGCTAAAATAAATTGACTAGATGAGATCAGTATCTGTGAAACTCCAGGTAAACCTCTCTTTGGAATCAAGAAATTGCTTTTCTGCAAAATAGGACATTGTGAGGAACCAAAGGAAAATTATTATGAAAAGTCTAAAGCATTACAAAAATTCAGGCTGTTAATATTTTCAATGAATTTGTTCGTACACCGCAGAGGTTTGTTTGCTACAGATCATGTCAGAATGTGGACATTGGAATCAGATCTGGATTCATACCCACAGCTTACTAGCCTCAAAAGCCTGGGCAACAAGAGACTTGAATCTTTGGGCTGTCCATGTGCTGGCTGGGCCCTGAGCCTCAGCCAAATTGCAACACCTACTTTCCAGTTCATTGAACTCACCCAGGACAACTAACAAGGAGATGAGGATGGACAACGACCATACCAAGGAACCGAGAGAGTCTACAAATGCAAGCAAGAGAGTCCCATCCATTAGCCATATAGGATCGAAACCTCCTCTCAGTTAGAGATAGAGTGGGCATCACCATCCCAGAATCCTCAGTATTGGGTAATAAAATATGGACTAGAGTGGACTTACTGGTATTCAACTATAGACTTATTGTGATTCTAGCAATGGAAGAGATTATATCATTGATGTGGAGACAGTGGTCACTGGAGGTGCTGAAGGCAGGGAGAGGGGAAAAAGAGGTGTAATATGAGGGCACTTTCGGGACTTGGAATTGTCCTGAATGACATTGCAACGACAGATACAGGCCATTATGTATCCTGCCATAGCCTGCAGAATTGAGTGGGAGAGAGTGTATAGTACAATGTAAACTATGGTCCATCCTTAGTGGCAATGCTCCAAAATATGTTCAATTGTGGTGAATGTACCACACTAATGAAAGAAGTTGATGTGGGGAAAAGGGAGGTGTGGGGAGTGGGACATATGGGAATCCCTTATATTTTTTTATGTAACATTTTATGTAATCTAGTTATCTTTTAGAAAAAATTTTTAAAAATATTAAAAAAAAAAAAAGCCTGGGCAAGTTGCATAACTTCACTGAGCCTTAATTTCTTCACCTTTTATTAGGAATAATAGAAAATTCATAGAGCTATTATGAAATAAGAGGGTTCTCGCAGGGTGCCCAGTACATGGTAGCTCCTTCAGAAAGAATGATGGATGTCATTGATGAGATGGAATGTCCTTGATACAAGGATTTAGACACAACTGTCAAAAGTCTGAACCATCAGTTAAATAGAAGTCACCATATGATCTGGAACTTTGGCTAGCCCAAGCAGGAAATTACAATATTCCTCCAAATAAACCAAAGGTTAGGTCACCTAGCAGGAATTGTCAAGTTACTAGAGATGGTGAACTTTATCAGATGGAGTGCTTTTTTACCTATCGGGCAAGCACTGGTAGCTGAACTTCACAAACCTCTTGAGTCTAAGAAACGAAATTACAAATGTCAAGGAAAAAAATTCCCTCTGAGTTTTCTACAAGATGATAATCAGGAATAATGCACCATTTTATTTTAAAAAAGAGAGAAAATTCATTTTTTGTGGAAAATTGCTAACTGACCCAGAGACTCAGCATTAAAGATTAACAGGCCTTGGTTTCCAGAATTGGCACTTCTAAAAATGTTTTTCAAAACTTTTTATACCAACAATGTGCCAGCCATGCTTATACTTTATATCAGTTATCACATTTAATTTTTACATGACAACTTTATGAGTACGTACAGTTATCATAGTTCCTAGGTCACAAAACCTTTACCCAGCTCTAAGTTCATGCTGGCAATGACAGCTCAACAGACAAGACATTGGCAAACATTCTTGGTCAAAACACTATGGGGGGGGCGGATGTGGCTCAAATGGTTGGGCATCCTTCTGCCATATGGAGGGACCTGGGTTCGATCCCCGGGACCTCCCGGTAAAATAAAATATATATATATATATATATAGAAGGCACATGGGCTGCCAGGCTCTGTGTGCCGGTGAGCCGCCAGGCCCCCGGAGCCATGCAGCAAAAGATGATGACGTAACAGGAGAGAGACGCAGGGGAGAGTCAAGACGAGATGTTCCGAAATCTCCAAAAACCAGGAACCGAGGTGGTGCAGGTGGCAGGACACCTCTCTCCTACATCGGAGGTCTCCAGGATCGAATCGTGGTGAAGACTGGAGGAGGAGGATGAGAAGAGATAGCAGGAAACAGTCACAGAGAATTGCCCAGCGAATGGACACAAAACAGCAAATGGGGAAGGGGATGTTTAAAAATGGATAAAGTAAATAAATAAATCTTTAAAAAAACAAAACAAAACAAAACAAAAACACTATGAGACTGGAATAAAATTAAAAAAAAAAAAAAAAATCACCACCACTATAGGACTGTGCAATACAGTGAGCCCTAATGTAAACCATGGACTATCGTGCAATCATAATAGTATTCTTTCATCAATTGTACCAAATGTACCACGCTAATGCAAGGTGTTAATAATGGGGTGGGGTGTGATATATGGGATTTCTGTATTTTCTGCATGATTTTTCTGTAAACCTACAACTTCTCTAATTAAAAACAAAAACACTATGAGATATTTCTGATTATACCTTGTCCTCAAGACAATTCCAATTATAGTCTAACTTCCCACACAGAACCAGAAAAATTCACAGATAAACTAGAATAGTATTCCCCAGCATCAGCACAGAATTCCCCAGTAGGGTTGTACCACTTGTTTGAAGATGATTTTAAGTGGTACCTGACATTAAAATAACATTGATTAACATAGTGAGAAAATTTATTCCTTTACCTTTTCTTACCATGTCTTTTGTATACCACAAGGAGACCCTCTCAAGCTTGGGGTTAACATGTCTTTAACATTTCTCTTTAACACTTTTTAATCTCCCAGTTTTATAAATAGAGAGCAGACCTCAGGCTATGATGAGGTTTCTACAGGCAATATTAACTAGCTAGAATTTAATACTGTGTTTGCACTCTCTCTTTCTCTCTCGCTCTCTCTCTCTGTAGGTGTATATATATATATAAAATCATCTACTTAATGCTGAGCTTTCATTTATGGGACAGGTATACAGGTTTCTTTTTAAAATAAATTTATTTCCATTTAAAAAGGAAGTAGTTTTAAAGACTATTATCAAGCAAATAATAGCATAGATGGTATAAGAATTATCAAAATTCTTAAAAATTCTTAAAAACTGAGCATGGCTGCCTCTGGCTGTCTTGTTTAATAAAGAACTTGGCTGGTCTTTCTCCCCAATTCCTGGGAGACACCCTCTAAAATCTTTGGAATTTCCTGTGGTAGGGATGTCTTTTGTTCCTCCTGGTGGGCCCTGCACACCACACCTGATAGTTTATGCTAATGAACTTACTCACCCTGGGGCCAGCCTCACTTGTAGTCGTAAGGTGGGGACTGGCCAGGAAAGACCAACCATGTTTGGACAACCTTGTGTGACCATCAGGGGTTCAGGCCATGTGATATCAGCCAGACCTCTAGGCAGAAAAGGGTAGCAAGGTTGGAGATCAAGTTCAACCAGCTGGGCATTGATTGAATTAAACATGCCTATGTGATGAAATCCCAATAACAACTCTGGACACCGGAGCTCATATGAGCTTCCCTGGCTGGTAATACATATCAGTGTGCCAGAAGGGTGACGGGTTCCAAGTGTAGAGGACACGAAGCTTCCTGTGGGACCATCCCAGACCTCATCCTATGTGTCTCTTCTTATTTGTATCTTTTCCACTATAGTAAAACTAATCACAAGTGTAAACAACAATAAAAAATGGTACATAGTGATAAATGGATATAGCAAAAATGATAAAGGTGGTACTAGAATGACCAAAATTTGGGAAATTCTCCATTAAAATACAATGAGGACAACCTCCAACTCCCAAAGAAGCCCCTGTATTTCAACTGCTCATCCCCTCCCTACCCAAAAACTGTCAAGTGGCCACTGGCTCCACCTCATTGTTATAATTTCTTGCATTGCAAGAATCACCATATGTGAGCAAGAGAATACCATCAAGTCCACTCTAGTCCATAGTTCTTCCCCCAATCCAGAGGCGACTGGGATGGTGATGTCCACTCCAACTCCAAGTGAGAGAGGGCGTATATCCCATGGATATAGTGGGTGGGATGATCCTGCCTGCAGATGCAGGCCCTCT